>JAOVYX010013263.1:0-97658 GCA_035668315.1 Drosera spatulata
GGGGGGAATAGAGTGAGAAAGCATTTGGACCATTAGTCAAACTTTATAGGGTCAGTGACAGTGTGTGTTGTTGGATTGAGTCGTCCAGTCCTCATAAAACAAAGGAAAAAAGAATAGAAGGATGCTCTACGCCACACTCCCTACTTGAGAGGAGTGGAGTTGAGTTGCTCACTGCTTGCCAGGAAATCGAATTCCATCATCAGTAAAAATGGTGTTTTGCTGCTGCTGCTGCTGATGATGCTCCACCTCCTCCAGTCTCCGGATTAGACTACGTATAAATGCATCCCATCTGGATTCTGAGAAACGACAGCGTACAACAACAGACATCGCTAGTTGGATTCAATTTTCTGTCTCAAAACCCAAAAGGAAGCAACAGACATGCATTCATTCATTCTAGCTTTTTGGCTTCTCCTTGGTTGGGTTGGGTGGTTCCTTCAAGTTGAAAAAAGGAGGCAGCGGACAGTGTAGTTGGTCGCGTTCTGAGGAAGTGTGAAACAAAATGAAAAGCTGCAACAGTGACGACAACATCCCCAACCTTAACTATTATCCCCCCGAAGCTTTAGCAGTACTAGTACTAATGTAGTGTGGCGTACTATGCAACTGCAACCGATATACATAAGGAGCAAGCAAGAGACATAGCATGATGCCCCTATCGCATTCTCCGCCCCACCCTCCCTTCTCTTTTGTTTAAAGCACAAGCCACAACAACCCAACCTCTCTTCACCCGTCACATGCTTCGCTCCCTCGCTAGTTTCTATCCAACGAGCTTGGTCTAAGCTTGATCCTAACTAGCTCACCCACTTCACATTCCACTATAAGCAACCCTCTCCACCCGACGACGCAAAAGTACTAAAGTAGATCACAATTGCATCCGTACAGTCCGAACTTTGGTCCTTGTACGAGCTAAACCTTAGGTTCTCTAATAAACCAACCCACATCACATTACACCATGTGAAGCCATACCACCACCTAGCCAATCCCTAACACGAGAAAAAGTTCATATACCTTTAAGTTGATTGGCACCATCACATCGTACTATACAAGACAAAAGGTTTAATACTTCAGTTTCAGTCACAATAACTACTACCATGGGCATTTTGATGAAGAAACGCAATCATGAAAACAACATCAACTTCCTTTTCTGCCTTCTTTCTTGCAAATAACAAAATCTGATACAAGAATGCCGACGATTCTTCTCAAGTTGCCGGAGCTTGTGTATGAATTTCAGATAGGGTAAACAACAGAGTCTGATTTACCTAACAGAGTGCAGCATTTAGGCAAATAATCTCCTGTATTCCTCGGCCTCTTCAGCCATCTCTTCTAGGCTTCTATCCTTCCTCTCCTTATCCAAGTCCAGCTTCTCTGCCAGCTCTTTCTCCTTCACATCTATCTTTTAATCATGGTGAGACAGCATTCAGAACATTGCATGACGAAACCAAAGGTGGTATATAAAAAGTAACACACTCCATGACCAATTAATGGTTTGACTTTCAAGCAATTCAAAGAAGAGATTATCTAACTCACAGCATCATAGATCTCGTCATTCTTCTCAAAGTCGCCAACTTTACGAGGGAGGATATGGATGTGAACATGAGGGACTGTTTGCCCGGCCTGTGCACCATCCTAACACATCAAGGAACATCACATTAGTGTCCAAGGTAGACACACCATGTTTGCAAGCAGTATTACCACAACAGAACTTTTAGTGCATCGTGTTAAGTTGGTGAGTGGAAACAGACAGCCAAGTCCCAAACACTTCGACAAGCACACAGGGAGAAGCAAGACAAAGAACTTAATGGCACATACTTGAATTGCAAATGTAAGAGATGACGCTTTATGATATTGCTCTATCTGTCTGCCAACCTTCTGTGCTGTGAGCCATAGATCGGCTGTCTCACTGGCATTTAGGTCAAGAAAGCGCTCGACTTCACGCTTTGGGCACACAAGTACATGTGCGGGATGTCAAGGACAACAACAACAACAACATGAAGGCATGAATTTACAAATACCACACTGTTCTTTGCACTAGTATAACCGAAAGCAAATTGAAGTAACACACAAGTTGTGATAAGAGAAAAATTCATTCTGATGTCTTTTTAAGTTTTTCCAAGAAATGCTAGAAAATACATGGAAGATATAGAGATGCAGCCAAATAGTAATACTTGAGCACAAACTAGTTAAAGAAGCATACAAATTTACATAGGAAATCAATAGCCAAGATCCTTGCAGTTTATCAATGAGCCTACCGAAATCAAGAGAAATAGAAGCGGTTCACATTTCACAAGATGCTATCTCATAGTGAGACTGAAAAATAAACCAACAGTTCCGCTAAATGGCAATCTATGACACTGCAAGATAGTAAACATTGAACATAATAGCAGTGCTATGGATTGATGTTTCTTCATGAGAACTACCTAGCTACACATTTTGCAATAATTAACTCATTCCATCCATCAAAGCTCAACTATGTTAATCAAGCTGCAGAGAAGTCTAGTCTCACTAGTAGAGGCGCGTGCAGATACAAGCCAATCAAATAAAATCAGGGTCCTGAAATAAATAAATTCATACGGAATAGTAGTAGATTAACAGAATCGTCAAGCAAATTTAACCATTTCCCAGCCTGATTCTCGAATGTCAAAAGTGCAAAGGACATTTGAATGCCAACAGTGGTGATCTACAAAGAAACTATTCTTGAAAAATAAAGGATCTAAGAGAAAGACAGTGATTACTCCATCAAAATGTTACTCCTAGAAGTAAAGGATATGACCTGCAAAAACACAAGAACACTATAAGAAAATGAGAAGAAAATGCAGAATAAGCCTAAATTCCTAATTGCACATAGAATTGAGTAAACACTAAGGAAGTTGCAGAGAGAATTGAGTAAACAAGGTTGCAGAATTCGAAGTCATTCCACTCGATAACACAGAAATGAGGAAGTAACTCATTACAAGCAGAGTGAGGAGGAGGATGAAAAGGGGATGAGTACCAGGAACAAGCGGGCGCAAATTGACCATAGCATAGGAGAGATCGGTGGAGTAGAACACTTCCTTCTCGTGGATCTTATACGGTCCAAACTTGTACCCATTCGAACCCATCTGTCACCACAAAAAAGAGCACAACCCTAATTCAACCATTCAATTTCAGTTCTTCAAATATCAGCTTACAATAATTGCTAATTCATGTCACCCTCCTCACTCATCACTAACCTGAGAAGTCGCAATGGACCGCAACCGGAGCCGCTGCCGAATATCCAAAAAAGGATTCCTGATTCCGTCGCCGCCGAGGCAACCCCTTGCTCCACCGAGAGAAGATGGATGAAGCAGTTGAACCACCTGCTTCAGCATCATTGTTTCGTTGAACAACTTTTTCCGACATCCGTGGAAAATGGGCCAGTCTATTTCTCTTCAACAAGGTTTCATGTGGGCTGTTTTGGCTTGGACCTTTATTCAGAGGCCCAACAGCCCAAGCCCAATGATGACGGGTGGGTAGGCTGCAACGATTGATTACGATCCTCTCTTGCCAATCGTAACTCGCCCTCTCCCCCAATTTGGTCCCCTCTACCACTCTATATTTGATCGATCAAAGTACCCGTAGCAGAGGAATATCTCTCCGTCCAAATCATTCAATCCATGGAAAACGGCTGGTACTTCGTCGTCGTCGTCGTCGTGGTGATCGAAGTCTTCCTAATGCATCAACACGCGAGGGTCGTTTCGAGGACTCTGCCATTACTAACTTGCTCTGTCACAAATAATACCATTCGAAGAGGTAACTAACTACATGTTGTGTTCTACAAGTGATTTAATCCTATTATTACTATCATTTTTACCTTGGAAGACTACTATCATTTGATGGAGCAATTGCCCAATTTGCTGATTGACGTTTTTTTGCTCAAGAGTCAAGACAAGACTGTTTAAAATCCCAATTCAAGTTCTGTGTGTTTTTACTCCACTGTCAACAGGTTTTACCTTTGACGTTTTACTCTTTTACTACCTCATACACGGATTGGAGCCTATCTATACTGTCAGGCAAATTCTTGTTTTGAAAAAATCAGACCAGGATGCCTGGGGAAAAAATGTTTTGGGAACAACAGTTTACGGTTGCCATTTATTGAACAACAGTTGCCTATTCCAAATAGGGATACTAGCTACATATGTAGTGTCCGATTCCACTGTTTATTGCAAATGCGCTTACTAGTAACAAATGGCCAATAGAAATGATCCATGTACCTACCTGATTCATGCGTTTTATATTCGATGGATCCCAGTGTCCACAGCCTAATTTCTTTAAGATAAGAAGTATTGTTCTACGTTCATGATTTTCCAGCTTAATGTATTGCTAATGTATATACCGAGTGATATTTTCTGTTATGCTAATCACCTTATGCAACGTTTTTATTTTTCCATTTGCCATTTTTCACTAGCCTATGTCACATTGAAATTTTCTACCACTTTGTGGCTTTCTAAGGTATTATTTTCAACTCAATTCATCTTCTGTTTCAATTCAAGCTATCGTTTACTCGCTCTGTCCCAAAAAAAATAAAACCATTTTTTTTATTTGTTTGTCTCAAAAAAAATAAAACATTGTCTAAAAAGAAAATTTTTTCGAACAAAAATACCAATTATCCTTATTTTTATTTTATATCTTATCACTCCATCCCACGGACATCGTCATCTTCATTTTTCTTTTTTTCTTTCTCCCTCACAAACCATCAAGGGTAAGATGATAAAAACAACCAATATTCGACCTTTTCATTAATTTATGTGTTATATTTTCATGTTTTAATTAATTTGGAACAGAAGAGTATTGATTTACATCTTACAAAATGGTGTCTTTTTCATGGTTTCATTAAAGAATGGAAAGCCATCATATGTGTGTTCGTAAAAAGAATTTTTAGTATGTGTTTATAAGGGTTGCTTTCAAAAGAAATATTTCATGACTATATACATAATCTTTTTGGGAAGCTTTCTTTTTCTTTTTATGATTAAAAAAAAACAGCTAAGATGGTTAATTTTAAAGAACCCATGATTCTATGAGCACTAACAAGGAGTACATCAATTAAGAGTGTCAATGCAATTTTTTTCTGGGACAAATGTGAAGTATTTAACTAAAATAATGTTGATCATTCCATCAAAAAAAAAAAAAAAAAAAAGGTTGATATCATTGTGATTTATTTGAGATCGAGGGTGTTTTGAAGATAAATGGGAGTTACCGAATACTCTCACACCTCTTATATATCGCGAATCAAGTATAACGTATCGACGTGAGATACGGAAAGAAAAATCTTTAAAATTTACGCCATGGCCAACGTTATGTGTACCGGGCCGAACGTATCCGAAAAAACAGTCCATATGGAAACTCTAAGTCGACTTCATCAATAGAAGACAAAACTAAGTAGACTGTTACTGTTAACTTGTACGCTAACAAACAGTGTTCGTACATTGTAGCAATGGAAACCTGAACTAATGACGAAGTTTTTACTTCCCCATTTTTACCTTGGTAAATCTGTCACCGTACTCGTCTTTCTATCACGGACAAGGCCCTTTTCACCTCCTCCAATCATCGCATCCAACCTTTTCCATGTCCATTTTCTCACACTTCCATTTCTTCCCCGCAAAACCCTCTCCTCCTCTCAATATCACCAGAACATTTTCCTTTAAAGAAAAAAAAGGCTGTGCACTTCAGCCATTATAATACTATTCGGTCGTTTTAATAGCAAAAAAATAACAAGACAAAATCAAGAAAAAACATGAGAGAAACCCGGCAAAGAATCGAAGCTGCAGCCGACAAAGCCACCACCAAATCTCTCCTCCATCTTCCAGAACATATCTCATAATTATTGAGAGACTTCAACTGTACTTGACAAATAAGAGGGGGAGATCAAACCAGGAAAGCCACTAGCTGCTAGCAAAGCTTGTTAGGGTGATCTGATCAGTTATGGATTCAACATCGGCGGGTGGAGGATCCGGGAAGCCGAGCGACGAAGGTCCATCCGATCAAGGAGGATCATCGTCGTCCCCTGCCACCACCGCTGCAGCTCCCTTACTCAGCCGTTACGAGTCCCAGAAACGCCGTGACTGGAACACCTTCCTACAGTACCTCAAAAACCACAAGCCCCCACTGACGCTGTCGCGATGCAGCGGGGCGCACGTGATTGAGTTCCTGAAGTACTTGGACCAGTTCGGGAAGACCAAGGTCCACATCACCGGCTGCCCGTATTTCGGGCAGCCTAACCCTCCCGCCCCGTGCCCCTGCCCGCTGAAGCAGGCGTGGGGAAGCCTGGATGCGCTGATAGGTAGACTGAGGGCAGCGTACGAGGAGAACGATGGGCGGCCGGAGTCTAACCCGTTTGGTGCCAGGCCAGTGAGGATTTATCTTAGGGAGGTGAGGGAAGGGCAGGCGAAGGCTAGAGGGATTCCTTATGAGAAGAAGAAGCGAAAACGGCCTGGTGGGAAGGGTGGAGGTGGTGCAAGTGGGAGTGGTGGAGCTGGCGGCGGCGGCGGCGATGATGCTGGTGGCGCATCTGGTGCTTCTGTCACAGCAGGCTAGGTCATTAGCCGGAATAATTTTTACGTTCCGGTGTTGGTCGTTAATTATAGAGCTGTTGTCAATATTTTTGTAGTAATGATTTGTGTATATGGTCGGGATGGATTGGATTAATAATGAAGACTGACTGATTGATTGTTTGGTCAAATTGGCTAAGGTAGTGCCAGATAAATTACGTGATCACTATCATTGAGTTTTTCCTCTTAATAATACAGGCAGGTTCTCGAGATCTTCAGTTCCTAACGTGTTTGGTTGTAATCCGACATATTGGAGGTGTGTATATATGGAGAGATGGAGCTAATGTTGTTGTGATCCGACTCCGAGCGCTGCAAGCAATACATGTAGTTGGAGTTGGAACGGAGCATTGTTTTGAACTTGGATGATGATTTGGACGAACGAAACACACCAAGGAAGAAGAATTCAGGTAGCAGTGTCACTCATCTGTCTGCTGCTTAGGTCGAGGCCAGATTGCAAAAACATACATATATATGGACGCACAGATAATGATATGAAAGTTACTACACAAATGAATGAAAAGGAAATGACGCACAGAGGAAGAGTGGTCCTGCTTGCAGCTGCAGGGTGCGTTCTAGATAGGCGTCAATGGTGGCTCCTCCGCCTGGGGGCGACGGAATAATTACGACACGTGCTCCTTTGATTTTTACCACTTCTTTCCTCTAAAATTATTACCACTTCAGTTTTCCTCCGTCCTGGGATAATTAACCTTTAAACTTTCCCAGAATGGGTGAATTCTGCATGGGATAATTAAGACTCTGATGTTGTTGCTCAACTTGTAATTGAAGACTTTGGAGAATTTTGTCTGACTTTGAAAATCATTTGGTTGTCACACATCCTATCACTTTTACGGTATAACAACATCACCTAGCAAGTTACTATATGTCCATGTGAATCCGACCCGCAGTATCGAGTATGGGGTTCCACCTTTGGTGGAGAACACATAATCCACTCCAATTCAAAACGGGAATCTCTAATTTCTTTCAAGTAGTACTATTTCCATGGGCATGAGATTAAAACCCTAATCTTATGGTAAAGAAGAATGAAATTTCTTTAACTAGTTATTGTTTATTTTTAAAAGAATAGTTAGTTCCTATTTTTAACCCAAAAAAAATAGAGGAATATAGTCACTACTATCACTCTGAAAATGACCAATTGCCAACCCTTTCAGCCTCACATGCCACCATTAACAGTACTAAAGAATTCATATAGTACAGATACTTTGATAATATTGTACTCTTTGGTTAAAGCACACTTGTTCGAATAGGACCGGACATCGACCCGGTTAAAAACTCAGATCAATGGATCTTTGAATATTTAATTAAATTATATGCATATTTTTTAAAACATTTTTGATAATGGTTTTTAATAATTTAACTTACTCCGGTTCAACCGTTCGAGATTTTATCCGAATTTGATTGGTTCAACCCTTTGACTGGGACGATTGCTTATTAAGGTTGGACCGACCCGACCACCGTGTCATGGTTTAATCGATTTGGCCAGCTGAGCCGATTCGATCCTGATAACTATGAGTTAAAGGCTTACAATTGTCTCACCAATCACTTTTCATGTTCTACGTAATATTCTTGTACAACACAACCATAAGCTAATATGCATCTCACCCTTGTATGAAAAATTGGGTGCAGTCTTTGCCCTTGCATCGTTTATTCTTTGACCTACGAACACACGGGAAAGAAAGAAAAGTGGTAAATACTCTCTGAATGCACCAATTTTGGTTCAAGATATCTGTATAGTTCTGGTTGGACGCTCAGGCTAACCGAAAATCTGGTTCAGTAGACCACTTTCATGTCAAAGTATCAAAAATAAATCAGACTAACATGCTTATGCCGATATTTTATGGAGTATTTTCTTCATAAATGTTTCGCCACAACTATACTTCAAAAGACCAAGATGTATGCAGCTGATGTTGAAACACTGGCATCAGATTATGAAAGATAAAGCCAGAAAACGAGGTGTGAGTGGATAGATAGTGTTGTCTAATTAATCTCTCTCTGCTGGAAACCAACTCCGTCGCCGTAGCTAGCAAGGCATCCGTGCTAAGATATGTCAACTTCAAGTATTATCCGACAGTTCAACCGTAATAACAAAGTGTACATATCCATGGCATACAGAAAACCAAAATCTATCCAACAGAAATGCATCTCCTTTCTGCTTGCAGTACTCGACATCAGTTCCATAAATTTCCCCTTTCTGCTTCAAGCACTAAACATAGATAGTACAACTTCCTTGCATCTAGACTTATTTCAGCCAGCATAGATTATACGACTAGAGCTTTGAGAAGGCATGCCCACAAGAAGATCAAGATATAAATCCTTTGCTCTTTAAACTTTCAACACCATCCTTGATTATTTGCTCCATGGGAATGAACTGGAGACCCAGATCCATCAACTTCTGAGCTCCATTCTTGTCCCTCAGCAATCCCGGCTGAGTATCTCTTGGCAACCTATTAGATACAGGAAATCGAGATCGTGAGTTAAGAACCTGATACAGGAATGATAAAATTATCCAATTAAAAGTTGCTCATTACTAGACATGATATTCACTTTAACATTGTCAGTTGTCTCCAGATAGTTTCACAAAATGAATACAAACGGAATTAAGCAGATTCTGGAGACCCCGGGACTACACTACCTTGGAACGCTATACTCCGGATATATTTCAGCAACTTTAGCAGCAAAATCCCCAAAATGAGATATGGACTCCACACACAAGTGTCTTCCTGCTGCCGATTTGTTCTCATACACCAAGATGTGTGCAAGGGCAACATCTTTGACATGTACAGGTCCCATATAAAAATCTGGATATTCTTCAGTAGACCCTGTTATATGTTTTTTACAGTTAGAAAATGTTTTCAAACAAGCTGCAGGGTACAAAGAGATCTATGCACAGGATTGAGCAACTTAGAAGATAGTATAATCGTCCTGGCCGAGAAACAAATCAGCAGGCAGAAGATTACCCTGAAGAAGGCGCAGAAGCACTAGCATGCTTGCATTTATAGCTGGAGGAATAATAGGTCCCAATACAGTCCCTGGATTCACCGTCACCACATCCAAACCACTCTTTTCAGCAAATTCCCAAGCTTCTTTTTCAGCCAGAGTCTTTGAAAGTGGATACCACAACTACAACAAAGAGAAGGATGACATACTTGACCAGTTAAGAGTTAACTGAGTTCAAGAAGGGTGAAAATTTTGGCTCCCTTGCTTCAGTATCACGTGCGTAGTTAACATTGTTACAAAAGCGGACATTCATTGACTCTCCTTTTGATAAAAAAAAATAAAAAAAATCATGCACCAAGATAATGTGCGCCAGCAGTTACAAATCAACGGAAGCATACCCCTTTCTGCTTGCAATACTCGACGTCAGTCCAACAATCCTCTCGCTTGGAAACATCAGCAGGCCAATGTGGACTCGGCGTAATAGCAGAAATAGATGATGTGACAACAACACGCTCAACCCCGACCTCCTTGGCTGCTGTAAGGACATGTTTAGTCCCTGTAATGGCCGGCCCCAAAACCTCCTACAAAAAAGAACACCCAACACAAGCAACCTTGCTTGAGGCAATTCGGAATCCATCAGAACAAACATTACAAGTAGCTAATAAAACAATATTGCACAGGACAACGACCATGATCATAAGTTCAGCACCTCAGGGTTTTTGATTTCATCCACAGTGCACGGTGACGCCACGTGGAACACACCGACGGTGCCGGTAACCGCAGCCAAGACAGAGTCATAATCAAGCAGATCGATTTGGAACAGACGAAGACGGGCATCCGCTCCTTCCAAGGCTAATAGATGCTTCGTCTCCTTCTCATCCTCTGTGTACAACAAAGCAAATCACCAAATCAACCAAAAACCCTAAAGTATTACACTAGGATCCGTACACATTACATCAAAGAACAGCAATCATTGCTCACAAGACAACTAGTAATTGACGATGGAAGATGAGAGAAGAGGAGACGAACCGAGATCGCGGGCGGTGGCGTGAACGGTGTAGCCGTGATCGAGGAGGAGACGGACCAGCCATGAGCCGATGTAGCCGCTGCCGCCGGTGACGCACACCACTTCTCCCTTCTCAACTGACATGTCGTCTTCCGCCCTCCTCTGCGCAGTTGTCGATCACTTTCGCTCTGTGGTTTTTTTGGGATATAATAATGGAGTAGGACGTCTCGCTGTCCGAACCTGATCACACGAGAGCACACTCATTCACTCATGTGCTAGATGCCACATTATCCAATTATTGTTCAATCAGTGATATCTGAAGTTGGCAAGTAATTCCTCTTTCCGAGAGATCTTAATTTTTTTTTTTTGATTTAAAATAAAAATTTATATGTGTATTAAATTTCATTGAAATGGTATATTTATTGTTTCGGTTTTATGAGGAATAGAGGAATGAGGGAAAAAAATGATATGATATAAAATAAAAAACAACGTTGTTTTGATGATCTTATAGGAAAAAATTTCAAATCATGAAAGTATTATATCTTTTGTGTGACGGAGTTACTAATAAAATAATGATTTAACAATTTGAAAATCAGAAATTCAATTTAAGGGTTTGTTTGATATTATTTTTATTTTTTGTTTTCGTTTTATTGATTAATGAAATAGAACCGTTTGTTATCAATTTCATTTTATGTTTTATGTTTTTTAAATGAATAAAACAAAAATAGCAAATAAAAAACCAGAAAAAAATGATTCTTTTCGTTTTTGTTTCTTATTTTATCCGAATGCAAAATTCAATATTTCTTTTACACAAAATCATTTAATTTTATAAAATAATTTTGATTTTTATTATTAATTTTTTATTCTCTTGATTATGATTTTTTAAATTTTGAACAGAATGCCGAAGAGCTCCTAAGATAATAACATTGCAATTGCTCTCAGATATCCATAATTTGAGAATTTTGACCATGCTCAACAAAAATACATGACTCAAGAGGGGCCTAGAGAAAGAATCACTACCATTAACCGGACAAAAGCAACACAAAATACCGCAGTATGACTAAGCTTTCACTTCGCAACTCCAAATGGCTCAGACCCCACTCCGATGTCCTCTTCTCCTGCTCACAACGCTCTCGATTCTGAGCTTCCCATTCCCCTCTCCCTACCCCTCTAGGGTTTCCGTCTCCTCGGCTTCCACTGCGGCCGTGGGAGTGAACTGGGGCAACAATGCATCACACCCACTCCCAGCGCACACGGTGGTGCAGCTCCTCAAATCCAACGCCATCACCAAACTCAAGCTCTCCGATTCCAATCCCGCCGTTCTCCGGGCCCTCGCTGGCTCCAACATCAATGTCGTCGTCGGTGTGCCGAATTCCATGCTGGAGACACTTAACTCGTCGTTGAAGGCCGCGGAGAGTTGGGTTCATGATAATGTCACTCGGTATGTCTCCGGTGGAGGTGGCGGCGGCGTGGTGCACATCGAGTATGTTCTCTAATTGGGACTATATGAATTTCATTGTTTTGATAAGGCGTTTGATTTTGGAAACAAAGGGTTACTGATATCAGCAGCAACTGCTGCTAAACGTCTGCTGTCTGATAAATGATGTTTGCGGTTTGACATAACCTTTCTGTTTTCTAATTGCCTAATTGGTGAGGTTATGTTATGATGCAATAGTTAGGAGAGGGTCTCTCATAGCGCAACGTTTGAGTTGAGAACATTTCTTACA
The DNA here is from genome assembly GCA_035668315.1 of Drosera spatulata. Classification (NCBI taxonomy): domain Eukaryota; kingdom Viridiplantae; phylum Streptophyta; class Magnoliopsida; order Caryophyllales; family Droseraceae; genus Drosera; species Drosera spatulata. Next base: position 12,249 of record JAOVYX010013263.1, read on the forward strand.
GATGCAACAATACAACGATTATAATTCCTCTCGCATTACGAGTTGAATTTTGCATAGTATGAAAGATTGTTCTGGTTTGATTCATCTTATAGGTACATTGCAGTTGGGGATGCGCCATTTTTGCATGGTTATGGTGGGCGGTATGTCCCTTTTGTCATCGGTGCTGTCATTAACATCCAGAAAGCTCTGATTAAGGCAAACTTAGCGGGGGAAGTGAAGGTTGTCGTTCCATGCAGTTACGATTCCTTTTTGTCAGAATCCGGCTTGCCATCGAAAGGCCATTTCAGACCTGATCTAAACAAGACTATGATTGAGCTACTAACATTTCTCACTAAACATGATTCACCATTCCTGGCGAGCATATCTCCATTCAACCTTCTTCAGCAGGACAAAAACATCACTCCCAGTTTTTCTCTATTCAAAGAGACTGCTACAAAACCTATCAATGACACCCACAGTCTCTACACTAACAGCTTCGACTTGATCTATGACACTCTAGTTACAGCGCTAACAAGCGTTGGATTTCCTAGGATAGATATCATGATTGGCGAGATTGGTTGGCCCACCGATGGTGCAGTGTATGCGACCCCATCTAATGCTCGAACTTTTGTAAGGGGCTTGCTTGACCATCTATTGAGCACAGCAGGGACTCCCCTTAGACCCCATCAGCCACCAAAAGAAGTTTACATTCTTAGCTTGCTAGACGAGGATCAAAGAGGCATTGCATATGGGAGTTTTGAAAGGCACTGGGGCCTTTTCACCTTTGATGGGCAAGCCAAGTATCAGCTCAATTTAGCAGGTTTAAGCTCTCAAAAATCTCTCGTAAATGCTCAGAATGTGGAGTACCTATCAGCAAGATGGTGTGTAGCAGACAACAGCAAGGACCTTACAAATGCCACGGCGAGTGCCTTGGATGCATGTTCTTCGACTGATTGCAGCACTCTGTTGTCTCCTGGTGGTTCTTGTTTTAACCTCAGTTGGCCGGCTAATGTGTCTTATGCATTTAACAACTACTACCAGCAGCATGATCAAAGTGGCGATAGTTGCAATTTTGGTGGGTTAGGCTTGATTACTACAGTTGATCCCTCGGTTGATCCATGTAGGTTCTTTGTTCAGATTCGAAATTCAGAAATTGTGCTTCAAGGGTATTCCATCGTCTTGTTCTCAGCATTGGGGTTTGTTGGCTTCCTGAATTCTGTATGATGTATGCCGGAAATATTTGAATTAACTAGATTTTGCTTCCTCTTTTCTCTCTGCTGTCTATTTCCTTGATTTGCAGGTAGCTTGACAAGCCATTGGTCGTTGTAGAAAAGGTTCCAAACGAAAGCAATCATCATTTCACTTTGTTTATTTGCTCCCATGGTTTCCTACCCTAATTAGTTTGGTGATGGATAGAATAGTCACTCAGGACCGTGGACTGAACAATATGTTCTTTCCTCCATGGATATAAGCCTTAATTTTATTTCGCCACTTATTGATTGCATTGACGTGTGTGGTTTTTTCTTTTGATCCACATCAAGACAAGACTTCATTTCCACTACAAAATACGAGAAAATAGATACTTCTTTTTCCGAATTAAACGTAACAGTTTTGAAAAACACATTTGTTAAAAAACACATCAAGACATAGTATTATCTCTATCTAAAAAATAACGCAATCAATTGATCATACATGTATTTCAAGGAATTGTGTTGAATTTGAAACAAATGATCCCTTGCCCTTTGTGTGTGAGTGAAGAAGAGAAAGGAGAAAAAGGATTTTCGGATATGATATAAATGAATAGTAGGATAGTTGAATAAATTCATATCAATAATTTATTTTATGATAAAGTTGTAATTTTTATAGGATGAATAAATTAAAAAAATTGTTGCATTCCTTTTTTGTTGGAAGGAGGGAGTAATATTTTCTCTCACTATTTTCCATTTTTAAACTGATCAATGTCCTGGCTTAATATTTCAAGATTGAATGTCATTTTCCCTATCAACAACAAGTAGACCTTATCACGGTTAGGTTTTGAACCGGAATCAAATCGAAATCGAACCATCGATTTGGGAATCGAAATCGTAATAGGATCGAAACCGATTAAGATCGAAATTGAACTGCAAGACATCGGTTTGGTTTAGGTTCCACAAAAAATAAAACCGAAATCAAAATCGAAATTGTCGGTTCGGTTTCAAACCGTTTATTTCCTGCTTAAAACTTGAAATCTTCAATAGTTTATTAGTTCATTTTCATTATTCATATCTCAAAAGCTCATTTTATCTTAAATTCTTATAGCTAAAATGTTGAATTTCTATTATTGATTTATTTTTTCTTTTATATCGATTGTATCTCAAGAATATTATGTGTGATTTTTTTTATAGAATTATATGTGTTTTGATATTTTTTAATCTTATATTATATTTTATTTAAACGATTTATCGAATAATATTATTTGGCATGCATGTCATGTTCAAGACGATGTCGAAAATAAAGAAAAGAAAAAAAAAATAACTAAATTATGCTCAATTAAAATTGAAATCTAAATTGGAATGGAATAGAAATCGTATCGTAATCGATGATTTTTGAACCGAAATCGAAATCGACTCAAAAAACTTCGATTTCGATTTATTTTTTTTAAAATCAATACAAACGATTTTGAAACTAAAACTCGATTCCGGAATCGTGATTGGGTGTAACAACAAGGGGTTAATTCCGGAGCGATAATAACACTGGTCCAAGTACTATAAATACACTTAGTTGCGTTGCCCTCCAGTAGTCTCTCGTCTCTCTCGGGCACATAAATCCCCAAAATCGACCTCTGTGGTGAAAAAAGCCTCGAAACCCTAGATCTCGTTGTGACGATGTACGGAGGCGATGGGTCGGCTCCTCCTCCGCAATCCGGTGGAGGTTACGGCGGCGGTGCTGATGGCGGTGGATACGGCGGGCCTGGTGGATACGGAGGCGCCGCCGCCGGTGGTTATGGGGGAAGCGGTGGAGCCGGTGGATACGCTGGCGGCGGTGGATACGGTAGAGGCGGTGGGGGAGGTTATGGTGGTGGAGGCGTTGGAAGAGGTTATGGAGGAGGGAAAGAGGAAGATTATGGTAGCCGAGGCGGAAGTGGATATGATAGGGGCGGCGGCGGCCGCGGTGGCAAGGGTGGCCGTGATGGAGGTTATGGAGGCGGAAGAGGCGGCGGTTATGGGGGAAATTCACAGGATAGGGGTAATCAATTCTTTCGAGTTTGTATATTTTGCATATGATTGGGTGATCCCAATTTGTTGTTATCTGATGGATCTGCTCGTTGTGTAGGAGGGGGCGGGTATCAAGGAGGAGACCGCAATGGTCGTGGTGGAGGGAGTGGCGGTCGTGTAGGGAGTGGTCGGGATGGTGATTGGCGTTGTCCTGACCCAAAGTAAGGCCTTTATCACCTCTTTTTCTGTAAAAAATTAACATCTGCCGGTATATTATTAAATTCTTTATTCGTTAAACACCAAATCTTTGATATCTTGGTTTGTAATTTGTAGTTCTTGGTTGTCTGTTGGGTTATAAAGTGTTTGATGTTGAAGTTGTTTAATATGACTCATGGTCGAAGTTGTCATTGAAATTTGTATATGTGGTGTAGCTGTGGGAATGTGAACTTTGCCAGACGAACTGAGTGTAACAAATGTGGTACACCTGCTCCTGCGGGTACTGGTGATCATGGTAATACTGGAGGAGGAAGCTACAGTAGAGAAAGTAGTGGTTCTTATGGAGGTGATAAAGGGGGTAGAGGAGGCAGTTACGATGGAGGGAAAGGCGGAAGTGGCAGCCGTGGTTCATATGGTGATGGTCGTGGCAGAGATGGTGGTGGTTATGGTCAACCCTCTCCACCTGTGCCTTCATACGGTGGATCTGGTGGGAATTTTCCTCCCTCTAATGCTTATAATGGTAACACTGGTTATGGGTCTGATGCTGTTCCTCCCCCGACAAGCTATACTGGTGGGCCTGGTTCATATCCACCCTCCTATGGTGGAGATGCTACATTAGATGCCCGAGGTGGTTCCCGTGGTGGGCCTCCTTCTGGTGGTTATGGTGGTGGTCCTCAGGGTTCTAGAGGCAGTTATAGCGGTGGTTCTTCTGCTCCGGCATCCGTTCAAGAGACTGTCAAACAGTGTGATGAAAATTGTGATGACACTTGCAGAAACTCCAGAATATATATATCAAATTTGCCACCAGATATCACTATTGATGAACTCAGGGAACTTTTCGGAGGCATTGGAACAGTAATATATATTCCTCTTCCTTTGGCCCTAAACACCTTGCATATTAACGTAATCCAAGTGTTGTTCGCATGCTGATTATGGTTTTTGGTGTTCTGATTTATTGTGTTTCTCTGAAAGTTTTGTTCTTGTGCTTTATGTTTATTGATGTCGACATGTGTTTTGTAAACGGATTATTTTTATTTAAGACAATCCAATACAGTATTCGTCTGAGTTGCTCATCTTTAATTTTATATATTTTACAAAGAAAGGCTCCTTTTTTATGCTATGTTGCTTTGCTTTCTTTGTGTAATCAAAGTAGTAATTCTGAACTTCTAGGTGCAGTTAATAGCCTTTTACATTAGCTTTGACTGAAGGAGAAGAATTAGCGGTCCAAGATAAAATAATTGCTTTTAAATGTGGTTGTTTGTCAATCTTCTGATGACATACCTTATGATTCTACCATAGTGGGCACCCTCGGATTCTGGTCATAGATAATTTTTCCAACTATTATTCTCTTGGGCTATTTAGTCTGTTGATATTTCTTCTTCTTGAAACGTGTTAATGAACACAAGCTGTCAATCAACTTAATTTTCAGTGTTGTCACTAGTGACCTGCATTTTTCTTCTCCATTATAGCATGCTCAGAATAGTGTGGTTGGAGCTATGGTTGCTTTTACATGTTTTCTTATCTGCATATCAGGTCATAGTTCTCTAATATTTTAATTTCCGTTTCAGGTTGCGAGAATCAAGCAAAAAAGAGGCTACAAGGATCAGTGGCCTTGGAATATAAAGCTATACACTGATGAGCAGGAGAATTTTAAGGGTGATGCAGTTTTGTCATATGAGGATCCTTCTGCTGCTCACTCTGCTGGTGGCTTCTATAACAGTATGCTGCAGTTATTTCTTTTCTGTATCAGTGTAACTGATGAAAATGGGAATTGTGGTGGGACTTGCATCCTGTTATTTATCATGTTTTTACTTTTCAGATTATGAAATTAGAGGCTGTAAAATTAGTGTTGCGATGGCTGAGGTATCTGCACCGAAGGAGCAACCTTCATATGGCAATAGGTAATTTTCTGGTGTGCTTGTTTGATGTAGGATGTTGAATATTTTCGAATCCTGATCTCTCATGTGATATTCATATCAAGTTAGGGTGGGATTCTATCCTGGCACTTTTTAGCTTTGACGTATTAGATTCTTCCTTCATTCTTGCTTATGACTTGCGTTTCTGCTTACTTGAGTCTCAAGTCAATGCAGTGATGCACTCTCTGCTTGGGTTATAGCTTAGTGCTTAGTCTATTGTTGGGCAAGTAAGTTATTGCATTTCAAATTGCTTTTGTAGCTATTATGGTTAATGTTTATTTTTTGCGCATGTAGTTTTACTTTCGCAGATCCGGCTGTTTAGCCGGAGATCTGCCTGTCTTTCTATTTGTGCGACCTCTTGCTAGTGGGTTTTTTTGCATACTGGGTGGAGCCTTTTTGTGGTTCTGAATAACCTGTGGGTATTCCGCAGGTTGCCTTGCTATTTAGACCCTAACATCAATTGTGAAATGGCGTCATAGTACGGGTTTGTGCTCAGTTGGGTAGTGGGAACTATATGTCTCGCTACCTCTGCTTTCGAATTCACAAACCTGCCTCCAAAGCCATTACATTTTTTCCATATTGCCCCTGTTATGTCCTCTGAGTATTGGTTTTGGGCTCAGTTTTCTTGTTGGGAGGTGTTTCATGTCTATGGTGTTAAACATTTTCCCCCTCTGGTTCCTTCGGCTTTTTATTAACAAATGTACATGTAAAATGTTATGATTTTCCTGGTCAATCTTCACATGTAATCTGTTGCAGGTCACGGTTGTATGCTTTCTGCAGCGATGATTTGATACTCAATTGCTATTGTTTTTCTTATGATTGATTTCTGTAGCTTTGCTTGCTGTAGACTCTAGATCTATATACTCGGTATACGATTTCCTTGGAGTTTGATTAGTTTCTGATCCGGGTCAATTGCATACTGGGTGGAGCCATTTCATGGCTCTGAATGACCTGTGGGTTCTCTGCAGGTTGCCTTGCTATATAGACCCTTAACATCAATGTAACAATGGCATCATAGTACAGGTTTTGTGCTTAGTGGAATGGTGGGAACTATATTTGTTTCTGTCATTCCTGTTTTCAAACTCTCAAACCTGTCTCCAAACGCCAGTACATGTTCCCCTTCGCTCTTAGTCAAAGTTATTGGAAATGCTTGTTTCCTTGATCTGCTGATCTGAGTTGTTTAACTTTTGGTTTGCAGGGGTGGTGGCAGAGGTGGTGGAAGAGGTGGTGGCTATGGAGGTGGTGATAGGCGCAGGGACTACAGAGATTCAGGGTCTGGTCCTGATAGACATGATCGTGGAGGAAACCGGTCACGGCCATACTAAGAACTGCTACCTGGCTTGTCAAATGTTTTTAAATTGGAAAATGTTGTCCTGAGGATGTAACTTTGCACCTGCACTCTCTTTCTTCGCGGAAAGAGATAAATAGGTAGGCTGTTCATGTGCTTTCTTACTCACTTCAGTTCCATGTTAGTTCCCGCCTGGGCATGGAATGATGCTGCTACTTTGAGATTGGGATTGATTTGAACCTTGTTAATGTTTTTTTTTTTTTTTAGAGAAGCAAGTGGATTACCTCCAAATTGCTTTTCCTATTACCAGATAAAGATAATCTCCAAAATGTGCTGGTAAGTTTAGTTTCAATGTGTAAGGTCAGTGCACTCATTTAACATACAATCTTTTGATGTCTTTCCTCTGTCTAATGGAAGATAGAAAATTGGAGTGACGCGACCTTTGTGGTGTTATCAAGAGATTGCTATGTTGGTAGAAGTCGATATGTGCGTTGTTGGTGTTGGTTTTCTGAGATGAAGTTTGCGGCTGCTGAGGATTCCTCTCCGTTCCCGACATTTTTCTATCATCTAAATTTGCTCAATGGATAATGTGGTGTGCGACATATGTTTTCCTTGGAAAGACTACCACAATCTTTGATACTACATTTGTTCTAGTACAATTTCCACCTTCAGTTCAAGGGGTTTTGCTGTCGTAGAATCCAGCTGCAGCAGTTCATATTTTCTGTTTCCTCGCCTTTGGTATCTCAGAACGAAGTAGGAACGGCGCCTTTCTAAAAATAATTTTTGGTAGGACAATGTACTCAGATCGGTATTGTGAACTTGTAATCTATGGTTCTAAACAAATTAACACATTAATTGAATAGACTGCCCATATGGATACATGCTGTTTACTGTCTACCACAGGGGACGACTACATTATCGTTTCGGGCATTGCTTATTGGGATGCTTATTCCAAGTAGTTCTGGTGACAAGGGATGCATGAGAAAAGTTACTCGAAGATGGCTTGCGTACGCATTGAGTTTGCATTGCCCAAAATGATCTCATATCAAAATTGTCATGACATTTTCCATTAAAATTGCAGTCTTTGTACATATGGATCAAAAAATGTTTTGATTAAGACGATCAAATGTTGTTGTATCATTAAGACAAATAATAAAATTTTTTTAAAATACATGTTGAATGAAATGTATATATTAATATCCATTCAAAGTCAATTATATATAATATTATTTTAATGGAACATAATGAGTACTATTCCCTCCGTCTTACAATAGATGAAACATATATGTATTTGATATTATTTATATATATGAATATAAGTCTCGTTTTTATATCAAATTACGTCTGATCGTTCCGTAACATATAATAGATTGAAGTACGTAATTTACAAAATCATTAATGTTTACCGATGAATTTAAAAAAAAAATACGTTTGATCATTATTATATTCGTATTAAACTTTGCATCGCATGTCAAAGTGTGCATTTGATGTGAGACGGATGGAGTAAAATTCATTTTCAAGAATTTAGTTAGAAGGATGGTAAGCTTAACGTTGATGAATGTACTCCATACAGTATAATGGGGACAAATGATAATGACGGAAGGATCTTGGATCAAGCAACTAACCGTTACGGAGTCCGTTCCCGGAAAAAATAACCACAGCTTGCGAGGCCACCGATGTCGCTGCGACGATACCCCAAGCGGCCGTTAGCATCCAACATCACCGTGACGATCGAATGCCGTTCCGAGAAAAATTTCGTCTCCTCCATCGATTGGGCGAAAGTGGGCCTGAATCGCTGATGTGGATCGTCACCATTGGGAATGAATGGAAGATTGTATTGACGATCGAATTCGAAGCCGACGTTGTTCTTGTACCGGTAGGGTGAAATCCTATCTCCGCTGTGGGATTGGTGAAGGCATCGAGGATCTCACTCGACTGGGTCTTTCTTCTCCCAGCAGTGGTATGACAGTGCCCAACTGCATCCTGATTCCCAAAGGAGCGATTTTTATTTCCATTAGAACTGCTTGATTTTTGTTGTTCTTTTTCCTTCTTGTGCAACTTCAAAGATCAATGTCAAGAAAAGAAGAAATTTACCTGTGGAGTATGCAAAAGGGGTCTGCTTCTTAAGGCGTTGCACCCGGGCCCTGACTTCTGTCGAAACAGGAAGAAAGGCTGCTACTACTATGTTTTGTTTGGGCTATCATGGATAACAGATAAACAAGGAACATGCTTCATCCAGTAACTATGAATGCCCTTGATTCTCTAATTTCATCTGAATCATCTAGTGTAATATTATAAACTGATAAATCAGGAATGCACTTTCTATAATTTCTTTTGACTGTTTACTCAATTGGCTGCCTGGTCATCTTTAGGATGAGAGTTTGACAACAGGATAAATAGTAATCAAAGATAAATTTTTCCCTTGCTTAAATCCTTTTTATTCATCAGCCATGAGGATTGCTTGTGAAGTTGGGCTTGTTTTGATAGTTTTATATCAAGGAACAATTTTATCCAACGCTCAAGCTCTTGATAAATAGTAGTACAAGAATGTTACTCTCATTTAATACGACACTGTGCGATTATCATCATATACCAAGTATTAGATAATATGGTAATTCTAACTCATGACCTTTAGTCACACATCTCTAACACGTATTGGACAGTAATGAAAACTCAATCTTGTGGTCAGTTTTATAGTTTTTTAAAGTTAAATTTCATTTTGATTTTGATTTTGATTTTAATATTATTTTAATTATTTTTTTCCCTTCTTACCTCAGTTTAACAAGCTCAGGGTCTGTGTTCCTCTTATGTTTTCCTCTTCTTGAGCCTGGACCAAGTCGCATGGAGAACATAAGTCTGATGAAACACCTGGCCTTTGGTGTTGCATAAAGGCTATTTCATTGAACATGTCGGCTGCTTTAACTTAGATGTCGGTGAGGCAGGAATTTCATATCAGGATGAACAGTGCATAGATCTGATAATAATAATATGTTATCATTCGTAGTATGAAAGCAAAAAAAGCCATTGTGGTTTACAAGAGACTTAAAGAATAACCATGGTGTAAACCAACCTGGGTTGGTCTAGTGGTGTTCGACTCAACCTTTTTCTAATTCCACTAGCCTCAAAATCCAGGTTGATCACGCCTGTTGACTTCGGTCAAAACTTTACCCGATGCTGGTGTAGAATGTTCTATTTTTGCTTCAAGGACTAGTGGGATGTGAAGTTTATTTGGTGCACTTCATTCAGCAGAACAGGGACAAGTTGGTCTGAGGCTGTTATATTATTGTTGTTCTCAAGATCACGTGGCTCAGGCACTGACTGCAAGCTATATGAAATGTAAGACAATTTGGAGCTTAAAAGAGACTTCGATGTGCAAACTGGGCTTTTAATCTGCAAGCATCTCATTTGGAACTGGATATTAGAGGCGGGATAAAGTGGATAAGGAAAAGCGATCAGCAGCAAATTGAGAATGCATATCAAATTACTTAGGCATCCATTTCAGGTCCTTTTAATTTAATGATTCTTCCCTCTTGTTTCTTAATACATGCCTATCATGTGAACACTTGTGGTATGATACTGTTCTGGATCTAACCAGTTTTTAATACTCATGCTACGGATGGCATTAAGTCATTGTAGAGGACTCATCAGATGTGAAAAACTGCACTTTCTTGTAGAAATAAGCACGAGATATTCCCTCACGAAGGACCTCATGACAATGGATATTCTTTGCACAGCACATTACAGAGACTTTGAAGCACCTTCTCAAGTCTATGCAGTGTACTGGTTATCAGCAGGGTTACAGCACATGTTATGGACACAATAATAAACCATACCTTTCCGTCCTGTGAATTAGCTTGCTGTACTATGTGCATTAAGAACTACAGATATCATCAGTTGCACTGCAGAAGTTTGCATTTGCCTGCTCTGTAGTTGCTGTTTGTGTTACTATGTTATATCATCAGTATGAATTCTTTTGAAGGGTTCTGGTTGTTCCTAGATTCTTGATTTCTTATTTTCACTAGGAAAAATGTGTGTATATGCATGCATATTTGTATTATGCCCCGTAATCTTTTCAGTTGTCGGCTGAAGCATCACAGCAGTAGAGAAACAACTAAAGACAATAGATCTCGACCCAAATTTCTCATTTTTTAACATCCGGAATCTTTTTCACCTGTACGCTTTGCAGGATTGATTTTCCATGTTGAATTGATCATGTGCAAGGTTGAGTTTATTTTACCTTCGTATTCGGTGGTAACCGAGCCTGGTTTTTTTTTTTTTTTTTTAAAAATTAGGGCACTCTGCTTTGGAAATCTCGTTGACTTCCCTGTTAAAGCAGTTGGATGGGTTCCTATGTGAGGTATTGCCTTCTGAAAACTTCCTGTTATTATGAAATACTGCTTGAAGTTTGTCGCTGATTTATAAAACGAAAGCATTGCACTTCTCAATAATCGAATCTTCCATTTCACCAAAAAAGGCATTTATTGCTTGCATTGGTTCCTCCCATGTTCTTTCTCTCGGATGGTGAGAGATGTCTGTTTTTTCCCTTTTTTTCTAGTACCAATAAATATAAGTACTCACTAAAATCCAAGCTAGTTTTGCAGGCTTCTAAACCTGTTTTCTTGTTTTGTCTCTCCTAATAGGCTTTGAAAACTTGGCCATGCTCAACAGAGTTCCATGTTTTGCTTTGTGGTAATAAGACAATATACGCACCTAGAAGAATTTTTTTAGGAAAAATTGACCATGACAACTTGGAAGGAGAGCCGTTTTCCTTGGAATAGAGGATTTGAAAGTTTGGAATCATGTGATGTATTTAATGCTACTACTCAGGGTTCTACAAACATGAAGTAAATAATTCTTACTTGATTCCTCCTGTAGTATTATTTATTAGTTGATAGATCTTTGCTTTCTGTCTGATCCCGCTAAATGGTTAACATCAAGACTTTGAAGGCTATCCTGTAGTAACATAAGATGGCCACCTCACCTTGGGTCATGAATTGACAGTTCCGCTTCCAGGTTAGAATTTGACATTGCGACGAGAGCTTGTTGGAGACTAGAACTGGTTGTGACTTTTTTCCATTTCCTGCATGTTGATGAGCACTAATAAGAACTTATTAAGGTGTGCCTAACAGAATAGGATTACAGGTTCGGTCTATAAAAATACATTTCCAGTATGTGTTTCGACAGTGTTTGGCAGTCTGTTATAATTTGCAAGGAAGGAGTGTCTCTTGGTTTTGTGAGGATGAGGTTGGGGCAGTAGTTTTGAAGCAACCTGGGGAAGGGTAGAGCTTGAAACTGTAAGTACTCTATGCATAGTTATTTTGGAGAACCATAAGAAGAAACCTATATGGCTTACCCCAACCATTTGCAAGTACTCTGAAGATTCTCACAAAGCTTAAATGCTTCTATCGACCATGTTCATGCGTGTTCTTCTTACAATTAAGACGCCACCATTATACTGAGTAAAACAAGAAGTCATGGTTAGTAGTTCTTTGAGATGTTTTTGAAGAGCGTGTAAGTGTATTTGCATCCATGTGAATGTTGGCCAGGCCAACAAACATTCACATTAGGCACGACCCATTTCTTGCTCTCTTGCGTCTATGGGGTTTGGTATTATGGAGTTTGAATACCATTAAATTTTCTAGAATGTATGTTGGTAGATCCAAACTGCTCACCATTGGCTATTCGTCAACTGGTTAACTCTTTTCTTTTGCTAGGGATTCTCCTTCTGTTAAGCATTCTCATCTTAAAGTCCACCTCTGTTTCTGTGTCTTTCTCCCCCTGAATTTTTTGCATACTAAATATTTTATGGAGTGTGATTGAAGAGTCAAATTAGAATGTGGAAACAGGATAGTTTCATAATGCCGACTTTATCACACGCCAAGGTGGTGGTCAACCTCTCCTAAAGCTTGTAATATTTGTATATGCATTAATCGAGACGATGGTATTCGTACAACTATAACAAACCAAATCTTTATCTCGTATCTTTATCTTTTTTCATTTTTACAAATTTAAATTACATTGTATTGTTGATCTAATAGTTGAGATCCAGAGATGTTTTCTTCTCTTTTTTCCTCTTTAATTGACTCTTCCGATATTTTTACCTTTTTTAAGAAATTCAACTATCTCATCAGTTTGGGTTCTCAATTATTAGATCTTCTTGCCGATACCTAAGTGTTGCTAGCGACATATCCCATTTATCTTAACATTAACGACTACTATATCCAAGTCTAAAAACTATGGGAACTGCAATTTCCAGTTTCTTACACGAGTACAGTTGTGCCATACACGTTCAAGCTACTCCCCTTTTTATTTATTGGCTTCGATATTCTCATGTTTGTGTTCAAGGTACTGCTGTTGAAATGACCAATATTTTATCATGTGGATCCATTTTATATTAAGTGTAAGCCAAATACTTCCTTTATATAACCATTATAAATATGGGTTTTACTCCTTAGTCATAGCTCCCCTCCTCTGTTATAGGCTTGTTCGAGATTAATACCAATGATTCTTGATAGATCCTGTTCCTCTATCTAAAGATTGAATCCCTCACATTTTATTTTGTTTGCAAGCTAAGAGATGGGTGGAAATTCACCTTGTGCATCATGCAAACTCTTGAGGCGTCGCTGTGCTGCAGACTGCATATTTGCCCCTTATTTCCCTCCTGATGATCCTCAGAGATTTGCGATCGTTCACAAAGTTTTTGGTGCAAGCAATGTCAGCAAAATGTTACAGGTCTTCTTCATTTTCTTTACAATATCAGCAAAATGTTTTTAATCATGCTTGATGAAGCCTTCACAGCTGTTCTTTGTTTGGCTTCTCCATTTTTTCACGAGGGCGGAGTTTAGGGGATCCCTTGTGCTCTAGATATCATACTTGATCAATGGAGTCCCTAAGGATAAAGTCTTTGTCTAAGAGCCTCTGAGCTCTTACGAACTCTCTCTTCAAATGCTGATGTTCTTGCGGACAGGGTTAGATTGCCAAGATTCTAACCCTGCAAGGCACTATTAAAATTACAGAGGTAGAATAGGGAACTCCCTGATTGAGTCTCTGGTGAATGGTGCCATGCAACTATTGCATACATGTTCCCAAGGTTTTCCTTGTGCCATATGATGTTAGACGAGGACAAGTGATGCCACAACTTGATTTAGTCATATGTAAATTTCGCAACTTCACAAGTGTTGTCTGGTTTTCTGCCATCAGAACTCATCTTTTTGTTTCTTTGATCTCAGGAAATTCCAGTTCATAGGAGAGCTGATGCAGTAAGCAGCTTAGTCTTTGAAGCCAATGCAAGAATGAGAGACCCAGTTTACGGCTGTGTTGGTGCGATTTCATACCTGCAAAACCAGGTCGTTCAGCTGCAAAAGCAGCTCGCGGTTGCTCAGGCTGAGATCATGTGCATCCAGATGCAGCAAGAAGCAAGCGCAACAGTGCAATGCAACATGGCACTACCAGATGAGAACTCTCTTGTTTACTATGCTAATAGCAACTGCGACAATTCGCAGAGCTACCCTAGCTCGAGTTATCCCGGCAATGTAAACCCAGATCCTTTCAAGATGGAGTCCCTCTGGACATGAACATTTTAGATTCTCATTTCCATTGCCATCTAATGTTAACAACTGCATTTCTTTACTTTCTACTCTCAGCATTCAGTTTTTCGTTGTTTCTAGGCAGACGTTCGTGACAAATGAATATCTTAACTTGGAAGCATGAGTTCATTTTTCCTGGCTCAAATGGGAACATGAACAAAAAGGATCATTATATATTTTCATCTAGGATTTAGAAGCAATCATGTGATGTACCTATTAGATTAAGCAAAGTTAGCGCGTCCCTGGCAAGAGTATTGCTGATACTGGTTGACCCTTTCAGAATTAAGTGACAATTTGGCAAATGCACATGTGAGACAAGACCATGTGAAGTTTACATTCCATTGATTATGTTTGTTTAATAGTTTTGAGGAGTGCTTAGCTGATAATGTTAGTTTTGAAGACCACTGATTAAATAAGATCGCGTAATCGTCTCATGGAGGTTAAGGTCCGTCTATACATCTCAGTTAGTATGAAAGTAAGAGATCTTAGTTTAAAGATGAAATCGAAAGAAACCACCCAAATCATTCTGCGAAGCTCCACCGAAGTGATGATCAAGGAAAGTTGATTTGACTCGTCATTTCAAACCTTATCAGAGCCAAGCAACAACAAAAATTGGAGCAACTTTTAGTTTCAATCATGCAACATCTTGATTATGTGATGTTGAAGTATGTGGCTGCTATAAATCACTAGGAGAGGTTCTCTCTTTTGACATGATTCCTTTTGACCGGACTCTTTTATTTCCCTGATTTCGTCTTATGATAAGGGAATCTGATTTAGTTTCATCAGGAACAAGAAAACAAAGCAAGAAAATGGCAGTTGTTATATTTTGACATCGACGAATGATGAGGTTTATGGATTTGAGACGTACGAGGAGCATCAAACGTCGACTATCACGGGGGCACTTTACGTTTACGTAAACAGGCAATCGGGATCTGATTAATATAGACTTCCATATATGCTCGATCTTCAGTGAAAAATATCATATATTTTGTTAGAGATATTAAACCTATATCAAAAATTGGATAAAATTTGAAACAATATAAATAGAATATGATCTCTTCTCTTATTTGAAAAACTAATTATCACACGTGTTCCGCATCATCCGATTATCAGTTCACGCTTCAAACTCAAAAAGAAACATTCGCATGAGGATGAATATAAGAGATACTAAACTCACATCGAACTTTGGATAGAGTTTGTAACAATATAAATAGATCATGGGTCTTTTCATCTATTGTCAATTGATTTTAGGAATGAATGTCATGTTTCTACATATAAAAACACAAAATCCTTTCCAATCGCGTAGATATTGGTATAGAAAATATCTCTATGGAGAACATCAAAACCTTATGGACATCGTCAGTTATTCATCTTCAAGTTGCGGCGCCAATAAGTAACAATGGCACATCGATGTGAGAGCGATGCATATGTTTAGTTCATGCTGAGATTAAGGTCGGAAAATGTAATCAGACAATCATGGAAGGCAAGAGGATAACTATTAAACTGTGGATAACTATTAAACTGTGAAGAATCCTAGTTATAAGAAGCTTTCCTTTTGTTTTGTAAAGCATTCAAGGCCACTTGGCATCAACTTGAGGTGGACAAGGAGTTTGATTGCTGCTATCACTTTCCAGCTTCTGTCAATTTATTTGAATTTTGTCTTGACATTGATGATAAGCTTTTGAGAGACTAATAAAACTTGGGATAATCAGTCGTGCATTTTTTTAATCAGAAAACAACATTTGGCTATTTAACTATATAATTAATCCGTCCCATAATACATATAATATATATTTTTAATATTTTTTTAGTTAATATTTATTCTAAAAAAATTACATCAATTATATTTTGTTACAATATATTCAATATCTCCTTTCACATCAATCCCACTATTCCTAAAAAATAACTTTTTTCTCACCAAATTTCACAAAAATTCAACACATAAATTTCGTGTCGGATCAAACAATTATATGTATTATGGAACGGAGGGAGTACTATATAGTTTTAGTTACGATTAACATAACAATAACAAGGCTAATAATTCTTCATGAATAAAATCTGGGAAAAATAACACATAATCTTTTTGAATTTTCGATCTTTTACATATTATCTTTTGAATTTTAAAAATATCCTTCTTTGATGAGAGTTTTCTGTCAAACAGAATGTATTTTTCAGAAGATCATGTGTCAAAAATTAAGATTTTATCAAAATTTAAAAAATTAAATAATTATTTTGATAATTCATTAAAATTAAATATAATGAATGATAATTGAAACGAATTAAATATTATTTTCTGTTGTATCTTAGCACAAACTTACGTGCAAATTAAGAGAAAGCTGTTTTCCCATATTTTCATCGATGAACATGCAGTACTTAAGTGAATTCAAAAAGATAAAACATGCAGTATTTTGAGACCACACACCAATCTGAAACGGACCATAAATAAGGCAACTGTGTTTTTTCTTTTTTGAAACAATAAATAAGGCAACTGTTAAAACTAAATCACTACTGTGAGAAAGGCAGTTTTTACTCCTGGTATATTCTTCTCTTCTACTGCGACCAACCGGCGAATCCCATAGGCTCTGTGAGTTTAATTTAGAAAGAAAAGAAAAGAAAGACAGCGATTCAGGATAAGATTATTTTCAAATAACATGTTTGTGAGTTTTTTTTAAAAAATAAAATATTAGATAGTAAAATTAGGTTTATTTCATCTCTTAAAATGAGGATTTTTGAAAAGAAAATAGAATAAAGTGTTTAAAAGATAAAATAATCCCTTTTTAAAATAAACAAAATTTTCTACATTATTTAAATATGAATAAAAAAAATATCAAATTATTTTTCATTATTTTCATATTTACAGAAACAAAAAATCCAAATTAATTTTAAAAAATTCACAAACAAATTCAAAATAGAATTATATACTTTGATTTTCTTCCCTTCTTTATTTGCTTCACCTTCCCACCACTTAAAACTCACGGACGCCTAACCTCACCTTCTTCCCCTTCCATCGCAGCCGCCTGTTGTGCTGTCGAAACCCAATTCCATTTTGGATCCCCCAAAAACCCAAACCCAAACCCAAATCCCTCTCTCACTTTTCTCTTTCTCTAGAACAAAAATTTTGTATCTTCGTCAGCCTAATCAAAATAATCTCTCATGTCTCATCCTCCACCGCTCCCACCTCTCTGATTCTCTCCTTATATGGCGACACTGTGCCTCCTCAATCCCAATAATCCCACACAACTTCTTCGGATCCGGGTCGAATTTGGATGACAATCACCACAGACGCAGCTCCCCCTCCTCAATTCCACACCTCACCCAATTTCACATCCCCCGCCGCCGATGCTGACGTCACCACCACCACCGTCACCGAGCGGACCCACGACGGGCTATACTTCTGGCAATACATGATCGCGGGCTCCGTCGCGGGCTGCGTCGAGCACATGGCGATGTTCCCTGTCGACACGATCAAGACCCGGATGCAAGCCCTCGGATCCTGCCCCATCAGAACCCCGGGTCTCCGCGCCGCCTTCTCCTCCGTCCTCCGCGCCGACGGGCCCGCGGGGTTGTACCGCGGCATCGCCGCCATGGGCCTAGGGGCCGGCCCTGCCCACGCCGTCTATTTCTCCGTCTACGAGGTCTGTAAAAAGGGTTTCTCAAATAGAACCAATGTTAATGATCATGTGGGTCATGCCGCCGCGGGGGTATGTGCCACGGTGACGAGCGACGCCGTGTTTACTCCGATGGATATGGTGAAGCAGAGGCTGCAGTTGAATGGTGGGGATGCTGGTGAAGCGTATAGAGGGGTTTGGGATTGTGTGAAGAGGGTTTGGAGAGAAGAGGGTGTGAGGGCTTTCTATGCTTCGTATAGGACTACTGTGATCATGAATGCGCCGTTCACTGCTGTTCATTTTGCAACGTATGAGGCCGCCAAGAAGGCCTTGTTGGGTGGTTCGGTGGAGAGGGGTGATGATGGCGGCGAGGGGATTGTTCATGCTGCAGCTGGGGCTGTGGCGGGGGCTTCGGCTGCGCTTGTTACTACCCCGCTTGATGTTGTTAAGACACAATTGCAGTGTCAGGTGAATATTGTCTCCGACTTTTCTATGGGGTTCTGTCATGTTTATTTTGCTTGAAGCACCTCATTTAGTTTGTTTAGAATTCTTTGAATTGTTGGCTATTGTGAATTTCTAATAGAAATCCATAGGATGTCTTCAGAGTTGAGAACTGTGTCTATGTTTTGATGCACAGTGTAGATGTGTGGGAATTGAGGAATTAGTATTCCGCGAATCATAGACACTTCAGGGAGTATGGTTATTTTTTATTGGTGAATTATATAGAGCTAGCTTCTGTCTACGAAAACTGAACTAGAGTCTTTGGTGTTAAATGATGAGGTACAATTCAAACAAAGATGGAAGCTTTAATGTCGATAAATATAAGCTTGGTGATTGGGGGAACCATCTACTTCTTGGGTTATTATGTCTATGATCTCGTTATTGCTTAAATTATGTTTTCGCTTTGAAGAGTATGAACTGAAGCTGTGTGAAATTTTCCCCGTTAATGTTTTTCTGAATCTCTCAACAGTCATGGTTTTCAGTTACATAAGAAATCCGTCTAGCTTGTTGATATGATTCCAGTGAGCTATACTGGGTCAGAATTCGAAGGAAGTATGCGGGTGTTGCTAAGTTCTGATCTAGGATTAGGATGCGGATATGTTTTGTGGATTTGTTTCGTGAATCTATTAGTAGTAGTTTCTTTCAGCTTCCATCCCTTCCCGTGTTCTCTCTGTCAGTGTTACTCTGCAACCCTGCTTGTGCTAATCCCTACGTGACAAAAGTCAAGGTGGTTATCTTTCGTTTAGTTGGTGTCCTTGAATCTCTATGATGTGTTTGTCGTGTCACCTGATTCACACATACGTTAGAACTGTGATTGCTCTCAAGGTTCTTTCCATGTCCTGGGGTTTTGATCCATGCATATGGTTGCATTGCACAGGGTGTTTGTGGCTGTGACAGATATACCACTGGATCAATAAGTGACGTTTTTCGAACAATAGTGAAAAAGGATGGATACAGAGGGCTCGTAAGGGGATGGATGCCGAGAATGCTTTTTCATGCTCCTGCGGCAGCCATTTGTTGGTCCACCTATGAAGCAGGAAAATCTTTCTTCCAGAAACAGAATGAGAGCGAGGGCGAATCATTGGGGTAGCTGGAGCATTCAGGTCACCTTGTCTATCTACTGCTATGCACACAAGGATAAGAGCAGAGCCACAGAGTAGCATTCTTAGCATAATTTAACAATAGTGTTGTCACATGTGATGTACTATTGCTTGTTGTGACTATGTTGATTGTCAATCCTATTTAGAAGTCTTATATGACTTACTTTCTGCTTACAATACTGTAGCCACGGAATAATTTATGGTTGACAAGGTCTGTAGGAATCTCTTCATCATCAGGTAGGCGACTCTGGTGAAGTTGGGGAAGGGGAACTAAATGTTTGATTGATAGTATTACTGTTACTAATTGGATTTAGGGGTCGTTTGGCCCAATTTTTTTATGGCCAACAATTCCCAGGTAGTCTATTCATCCTATGTTTTTAGCAGCAATGAAGTTGTCTTTGCTGAAGGGTCGCAATTGATAGAATATACTCGGAATGGTGTTTCGTGTTAGGAGATGCACAAGCTCAGGACTGTAGGCTGAACCTGAGAAGCAGATTGTGGAAGATAAACAAGATCACAATGCTATTCATAGTTTATCCGAACACAAACCTCTACATGTGAAGTTTATATTGCTAAACGAAACTGTTATATACATACTGGATCAACATCTGTACTCATCAAGAGGGGATTCCCTTGCTTGGTACTGTATATTAAATCAAAAGTTATCCTATGAACCTACAACTTGGCCGACGACCACGGTGATATCATCCAACTTCCCACCTGCACATTGAAACCATGCCATTGCGCTCTATCTTACGGATAAATATTAAATTGCAAAAATTGTGCTCTATCTTAAGGATAAATATTAAATTGCAAAAATTGTATTATAATCGAGTAAAAAATTTCGATACCTGTTAGCCTCCCTCCTATTAGCTTCTTCCAAAGCGGGGCATCATATCCCTGTCAAGCGAAAATCCCTGATTAATACAACTGCGAAAATTGTCTTGTAAACTGAACAGGATATTGAGGAGACAACACGCTTACCCTTGCTCTAGCTTCTAAGGAATATGGTGAATCGAAATTTGAATCTATAGAATGATCTTTGGCCAGACTAGCCAACGCCTTCGCTAGCACCCATACAAGTTCTTCAGTTTAGAGCAATATAAAGTTTAATCGCTAAATAAATTAATGAGAACAAATAGCTACTTACCAGCCTTGGCGACATCATTATTCTCGGCCACAGTTGATACAATCTCCTGGTCAAAAACATTGTCGAAGAGCCCGTCTGAGCCCATTACTATTTTGTCTCCCTCAACCAGTTCTACACTGGTGACCTGTTTACAGCAAAAGCCACACAACGTACTCGACCTAACCAAGTATTTTCAATACAATAGGACGAGATCACATTGACTAGAGGAAAATATGGCTAACATCCGTCATGGAAAGGTGCATTGGCATACCACGGCGTCTAGGTAAGTTTGACCAACAGCCTGTGAGCTCAACTGATACGGGCAGTCAAAATAGTGTTCTTGTGGAGATGTCTGGAAAACTACTTGTCCTGCGAAATCACTAAAACCACCACACTTAATAAGCAGCAAAAAGTCACAGCTGCATCAGGGAAAAAACACACGGATATCTCCTGAAAAGTTTTACCTTTGCGGATAACTCGTAGTCCGCAATCTCCAACAGTGGCGATTCTAAGGATCCCATTTCTTTCTAGCATGGCTACAATACTGCATAATTAATCAAATAGTATAATATAAGTTTAACCCGCAGAAAATGAATCAAGCACAGCATGCATGATGAATATTGAACAAGGAAATGAGTTGCGTATTATAAAACAAGAACTTACACAGTTGCTGAACCGATGGATAAGGTAGCAGCATGAGCTTTCCTTATTAGGACCCGAGGATCATAGTTAACCTGTAGAATTCAACAGCCCAAAATTGCGTTGGCCAAGATCTAAAGCTATCCAGGGGAAAATATTGTTGAACTTGGAAGTAAAAGCATGGGATGGCAAATACTGGAGGTCTAAAACAATACCAACATTGGAAGATATACATACATAATAGTTCATGAAAGAAAACATTATTAGATACCTCATCATCCTCCACAAAGGCAGAAGCATTAGACATCAGCTCCCGAGAAAACAAGGCAGGATCCACATTCTGCTCAGCCCATCTGTGACAAAGTATACAGGCAGTATGAGTATAGCAGCTATATAACTTCTTACGCATATAAATAGATTCCCAAGACATCGAAGCAAAAGAGGATGAGGAATCTACCCAGACACACCATCAGCAATACCAACGACTCCCCCATTGTAATTGCTGAAGAAAAAAGCATCTTCCCCTCCTTTATCGACCTTTCAAGAACAAAGTTTTGTGATTACCAGGGGTGAATAACATGCCACTAAGTCATCTACTCTTTATTCTGGGCATTAGAACCATCAGTAGCCAATACAGCTCAACGAGATTAAGAACAAGCACAATAAGAGGATATTTGTCGGCGAGAGCATAGACTACCTTTTTGGGGTGTGGAATAAGGTATGTTCCCACACAAAGCGAAACCTCAGACCTACAATCCTCATCCAATGCAACCAACAAACATCATTTATTCATCAGTTATTCATCAATTATGAATGCGAAATCCCTGCAGCATCAGAATATACTAAGAAAGCTAACGGGCATTTCAGGGAGGAGTAACTTAGTTGAGGAGGAGAACAAGAGAAAGATTAAACAAGCATTTGTCATCTACGTTGAAACGTGAAAAATCAGCACGAGAGCCAGTGTTTGTGTTAGGCTCTCTAAAATTACAATCATTTGAATCAATCAATGCTAGCCCGTTCTTTTGACGTTCATCTGTTTCTGGTACATAGAATACAAGAAGAGCGCATTTCTGACAAAAAAAAATTGACTATGTGGACAGAACACAGGAAAAAGGAAACAATTGGATTCAAAAAAATCGATGCGAGACCTTAGTGGAGGAGGAGAAGGAGGAGAAATGATCAACGGAGACGGAGATGAAGAAGTGTTGCCGCCGCCAGCAGAGGAACAATTTACCCGCCGGCGGAAATGGCTGGCAGTCGCCGACAATCTGCTGCTCAATTTTCCGGCAGGCCAATGAGAGACGGAGAAGAAGCAGAAAAGGCCATAATTGCTAGCCATTTACCTCTCTCCTTCTTCCCTTCTAACGCTATCGATGTTTATGTGGTGCTCATCGTTTCTCACTGAGACGCATTCCTGTAGGCCATGTTCGTAAGATTAAAGTATGAGAGAAAGGAAGGAAAAGGAAAGGATTTTGATAATTTTATTGTATTTGTAAAATTTTTGGTAAAAGAAGATAAGGAATTTGAGAAGAAAATGAAATGGAAAGTGGGAAAAATGAATTTTCTCTTCAAATTGAAAAAATTAAAAAAAAAGAAAAGAAAATATAAAATAGATAA
The DNA here is from genome assembly GCA_035668315.1 of Drosera spatulata. Lineage (NCBI taxonomy): Eukaryota > Viridiplantae > Streptophyta > Magnoliopsida > Caryophyllales > Droseraceae > Drosera > Drosera spatulata. The sequence continues at coordinate 35,022 of JAOVYX010013263.1, forward strand.
AAAATGAAATTTCTTTTTGTGTGTGTTTGTGTGTTTTCTTTTCTGGAATTTTCAGACTTTCTTTCATTCCAAGTATAGTATCTATAACACCCATATCTTTCATGTCAAATTGTTTTATCAAGATTTCTTTAATGTCTCTAACCACTGTGAGATCAGAAGCAAGAATAAGCATGTCATCCACATACAAACACACTACATTAAAAAACTATTTTCAGAATGGGGATACAGTGAATCTAAGTCGTTTTAGACACCATATGACAATAATAAATGATTGATACCTAATGACGGTGCAATCGTATATCAACTAGAGTATTCTACATTGATTGATAGTCTCATGTATTTGATAACTTGCACTATACCTGACATAGCCTACACGGTAGGCATGTTAGCTAGATTCACTAGTAATCTGGAAAAATCCCATTGGGATACCCTGTCGAAACTAATGAGATATGTAAGAAGTACTCAAAGTTATGCCCTAACTTATAGAGGTTATCCTTCAACTGTGAAAGGACATTCTGATGCATCTTGGTGCTCTGAAGTGGATGATAGCAAGTCGACTAATGGATATGTCTTCACACTAGATTGAGCTGCTATAGTGTGAAAGTCAAAGAGGTAACATGTATTGCTTTGTCATCTATGGAATCAGAATTGTGTGTTCTAACTTCAGCCGCTGATAAAATAGAATGGTTAAGAGATCTGATCCTTGACATTCCAATGAAATAGGTTAAGGTTATAATCTTACCTATGTTTTGTGATAATCAAGCTTCAAAGACGATAGTCAATAACTCACTCTTTAATGGTAAGAGGAGGCATATTATATTAAAACATGCAATGCTGAATTATCTAATTGAATATGGAATTATCACTTTGATTTATGTAAAATCAAATAATAATATGACAGATGTCCTTACCAAAGGATTGATAAAAGACCGCATAATTAAAACTATGGAAGAGATGGGGTTAAAGAGTACGTAGGTAAGTCTTAAACCACCAATCTAGTTTTGAATTGTTCAGATCTCATCTAGTCTATATAAGTATTCGAATCAATTTGAGTATCCTTGATAGCTTAGTGTTAGTGTTGCGTATGAAATTCTGTGAAATCATTCCAAATTTAATGATGTAGCAAATTTCATACAAGACATTACCATTGAGTTATTCCAAATGGATATGAGAATTGATTGATATGTTTCTTCGATGGTATGATGTCTTATTACCATTCCAAACTTGATGGTATGCACTTTACAATGTGAATGTCATTCCAAATTTGATGATATTTTACAAATAGATATTGTGTATTTATATTCTATCATTCTAAATGAAATATGGATTGGTTCTTAATACAAGAAACAAATAGCTCAAATTCTTTAATAAGAAACTTGACAATAATGTTTATTATAATTTTATGGATTTTTCTTGCCATGCATAATTATACTAAGCTCTTTTTGTTCGAGCTAGATATTTTATGGGTTGTTGAGTACTAAGTTCTTACTATTAGAACTAGATATTTTATTGTATATTGTGTTAAGTTTGTTTTGACAGAACTAGACATTTTATCTATAATTTAGAGATTGAATTCATTATTAATGAAATCCACATGTTTCAAATTATAGATTATGGCGAGAATGAAGGAGTTGAAAGACTCAACCTAGACCTTGACGAGGATGATTTACTCGATGAGCAGAAACAGCTTGAATGGAGGAGCATGATTCCTTTTCAAGTTTTCCTATTAAATGTGCATGATTCCTTTTATTATTGTGAACATGTATGCTGGATTTATCTGTTAGAGTTATATTGGAAAACCTAGGAGGAGATTGTTGAGGAATATTACTATATATCCTTAAATATAAGTTTCCTAACATACGTCATAAAGATAAGATTTATGTTCGGCAAATAAGATCTATTTTAATTGTATAAAAATAACTTATTACTGTAAACCTAATCCTTTATAAATAGTAGCAACTCTTATCTCTTCTCCTCTCTTCTTCTAACTTACAAACACAACCCTAATTTTTTACTGACATCGTCCCAGGTAAACCTTTTTTATAACTGACAATGTTTATAACGTGACCGGCAATCAAACATTGTTTGACTTAAATTTGTTTTGATGTGTTAGTTGTAATATAAATCATATTTTTTTTTCCAATGATAGTGATTACAGGAACAATAATTAAGCTCATCAAAATATGGGTTATCGAAGTAATTAAGACACGGTGAAAGTTAGGAGTATTTTCTTTGCAATTGCATATGGAGACATTTCCAGTGTATATCGATGATTTTCATAGTTCATTACTCCTAATTAATGTATGAAGTAGTCGAAATTAAACATGCAGTTGCATCTTCTCTCTGTTTGCATCTCTGTTTTCATATTGAGCACATTTTCACCACACCCAACGATCACTTACCGTGTTCAAACTTCTGAATATAAAAAAACTAGCCGTTGAACAAAATTTCCAAGATTAGAGAGAACTGCCACTAATAAGGAACCCCAATATTCATATTAATCTTGCAATGGATCTTCATATATCTTCGATCACAAGAGGATTTGGGGATGATTCTCACAAATTTCAAGAATCCAACCATATTATATTCTGAGATCATGTCCAATTCAACAAGATGTGCTGCCTGCAAAAACTTGAGAAGAAGATGCTCTCAAGACTGTATCTTTGCTCCATATTTTCCCTCGTCCAATCCCAAAAGATTCTCGCAGGTTCACAAGATTTTTGGTGCCAGCAACGTTGGAAAGAATCTGCAGGTAAATTCATAAATTCCAACTTCATCAGAATATTATTCATATTCAAAAGAAATCAAGCTTTCATATATAACTAAATGGGTGTATGAAATGACCTTCTGCAATGGTTGTGCAGCAACTGCCGGAGCACTTGAGAGCAAGGTCAGCAGAATGCATGTCGTTAGAAGCAGCTAGGCGAGTCGAAGACCCAGTTTATGGATGTGCAGGGATCATTTATCATCTTCAGCAACAAATACTCGAAGCCCAGGAGGAGTTATCCAAAGTTCAATGTCAAATCGCCTATCACAGCGCAAAGCTGCAGATTCAATTAGGCAACTGGATGATGCCCAAAGTTCATGGTTCTCGAGATGATACTGCATCAGTATCCACGCCTGCTGAGTTTGTTCATCAACTGCAGCAGCCTCAGAGTTCGCTGCCAGCTTCAGTGAGCGATTGCCACTTCACTGTTGACTTCACAAGAGAAGAACTGGATGAATTCAACTGGTGACAGGAAGCATTTACATATCGGAGAATCGAAACAATAAATGTAATAGCAGAGCAGAAAGTTTAATGGTTGGATATAGAATACAATGCTAGCTAAGTTAGATAGCAATCTATACATGAAACCTTAATGTTCATCTGCCAATGTTTAGAATTTTATAACATACCTTGATGGCGTAGAGTATGAACACCCGAGTATTATCGCTTGACAGTTGATAACAAATACTGTTTCTATTGAACCCAATGAAGGGTAGAACATCAGTAGAATTGCGAAGAAAAACTATACACTCTGAAGGAAAGTGGCCCGTCACTTGGCATATTCACCAGAGTTTGAGCTACAGCTTATAGAAGCTGAAAGCCTGAAAAAAGAACGGTTATAAAATGCACATGATATATATCTGAATTTTTATTAAGAACTTTGGCCTTCATCATGTGATGACCAACATTTATATGAGTATGTATTGAAATAATACATTCCGCACTTCACTAACAAAGTTCTAACACTCAGCGAATTTCCAAGCCTCACACTATCGATTACACTAAAAGAAACTCATCATGACTGATCCTATCCAAAAATCCAACCCTAACCCTGGCTTGAACAAGTACAGTCAAGATCTTCAGCGAGGACAGTCTCCATCTCTGTACGCAGTAACTCACAATCCGATAACGAGAAAAGAGAACCCTCCATCCCTCACGCAGCAATATTTTCAATCTCAGCAGCTCTGTCAATCCTCTTGATAATTCCAGCAATAACCTGAATATCCACACAAAAACCACAATGAAATGGAACCGACACAAGTTTGCCTTGGAACCAATTTATTACCCACACAAAATAATATACTTTCCATAACTTCATAAGGTCAACCAAAATCATATAAATGATGCATTTTACCCAACTCGTAGCTCTTCTTCAACCCTTTGTCTAGAAGAGTTTTCACTGTGGTCTCCCACTGAACAGGGGATGTCACCTACTGATGCAAATTTCAGCAATTAAAACAACTTCCCTGCAAAAGAAAAGCAAGGACTATTGGACAAGTTGTTACCTGCCGTGCCAATATCTTCTTGATCGTGTCAGGGTCTGCATGAGGTTGTGCATCTACGTTGGATATGACTGGGATGCGCGGTTTCCTGATATCAGTCGTGGCCAATGCAGCTTCCAGTCTAGACACCGCTGGTTCCATGAACCTGGTGTGGAATGCACCAGCTACAGCTAGACGGACCTGAGAGGGAAAGTTATGTAAGCTATAACTCAGAACAAAGGCTTGCACAAAAGCTAGAAAATCAAAAGGAAACACACAATACCGTCATCCAGGCCTTGAAAGATTTTGCTTTGGCTTCCACAGCTTCGATTCCTTTCACACCGCCAGACACAGCATAGTTTCCCTGGTATTGAAGTGGAGCACCACAGTTTTGCAAATGAGAACCAAATGATTAAAAAGTTGAACTTTGGGACAAAGGCCTTCAAGAAGTGAAAGATCATACAGGACAAAGAAAATTTGCAATCTGAACTCTTTACTCTTCACCGACTTCTTCATTGGCTGCTTCACACAATTTTTGCACCTTCTCTGAATCGAGCCCGATCACACTAACCATGGCACTCTTAGCAGCATCCAAAGCTTCCTACTCCCAATTGCATAAAAAGAACAAGTATAGGACAATTTGCTCTTTCTGGAATACAAGATGTAACTTGGAATCACATATAGTAGTTACCTGCATTTCCTCACCCCTCAATTTGACCAGCTTCAGTCCATCTTCGAAGCTTCATAACAGCACAAATCACCAGTGAGATAGGATGCCAACCAAAAAGAGATGGAGTCGAGCTAGTAATGTAGAGCATCATGGATAACCATTTGTATTCTTAAGCAAATGTCATTAATTCTCGGACAATGACTCTGAGCTAAAGAATCCGAGCAGAATACAAGTGCATGCTTTTGGAGTAGGGACATAATCCTAGTGCCCCAGTTAAATGCCATCTTTGAAATGAATGTTTGCCTCACCTGAAGACTTCAGAAAAGGCAAGAGCGGTGTACTCTCCCAAACTCAGTCCGCTTGTAACATCCACAGAATCAATTATCCGCTGGCCTCCCTCGCGAGCATGCAGTATTTCAACAGCTGCTAGGCTTGTTACATAGATTGCTGGCTACAAAAATCACAATCCTTGATGTTTAGGTAGTGTAGAAGTGCTCCGTGAAGCAATCCAAAAAAAAAAAAGAAGGTATAATTCATGTTCCATAATGCAATGGAGATGTTCTAGACAACCGAATTGGTTTATCTGATCTATATGCTGAATTATTGCATCAATCCACATCATATTTGCAAGTCTATGGTTTCAAGAAAATCTACATAATATGGCATGACAATGCACGCTACGCAAACGGCTTTAACAGACAAATAGTAGTTCAAGTCCGAGCCCTTCTGTGGATGGAAACATCATATCATGACAAAGGAAGATGTGTCTACCTGGCTTAGAACGGTAGAATTAAGCTTCTCCTTCGGTCCATTGATACAAATATCCAGGAGATCAAAACTACACACAACATATTTCAAAAGTAAAAAAAATAAAAAAATCGTCAACATAAGGAAAAAATGCAATGAGTAATCAAGAGCCAACCGAAAACGGGATTCAAAGGCATCATACCCTAGAATCTCATTTGCCAGCTTGAACAAAGCAGCAGCAGCAGGCACACTCTGAGCTTCCGCGCCCATGCCAACTGATTGTGCACCCTGAAACATCAACCATTGCCAATTCCAACGGAGTTCCGATATCACAAACTTAGCAGAAGCACAATGTGATGAATCTAAAAACACTAAACTATCAAGATGGTCAATTGCCAATCATCAAGCATCTCCAAAAGGACCCAATTACAATTTACAATCCTAAACACAAATCATCCACACACAAAACAACAATTCAAGTCCAATGCGGGATCATCAAATATACGAATCAAACTATTCAAAGCCCCAGATGGCACTGACCTGACCAGGAAAGAAAAACGAAGAAGAGGGCTTGTAATCAGAGAACAAACCATCCTCAATCACATCCGATTTCGATCCAACCGTTACACTCATCGAAACCCTACCTATTCTGCCCACATTCTTGATCCCAACTCTTCGAATTCGTCATGGGAAAACCACAAGGCATGAACAAGGGGAAGTGTTAATCATGGCCTATACGGTAGTGATGACAACCAACCCCATATCAGATGGGTTTATCCGACCCTAAATCCGAGAAGAAAGTCCGTTTTGATCGGGTTCAGATTCGAGTTCGAGAATATCCAGAGTATTTTAAACGGGCTTGGGACTGATATAAATGAATCCATCCCGAATCAAACCCAAATCTTATGGACATTCCCAATATTCGATATTCCTGCGTAATCACATGAGATTTTAAATCTGCATTATATATATACTAAAAATATATTTTTATTTTATTTATTGAGATACATCAGTGATTCAAACATTATTTTAATTAACATAAATCGTTATTATTTTAATATAACATCTCAGTTAATCTTCGTTATCAGATTATCATCAAAACGAACACTAGTCTTTTCAAGAGGTCACCTATCACTATATTACTCTACGTCGAGCGCATTTAAGTGTAGAATTTTAAAATAATGGATTAGCGAAAAGTAAGATGCATCTTATTGATATAGATAATATTATCAAATCGATTAAACTTTTCCTTAAGATACTATATTTAAATTTATTTAAATTTTTGTCCTAACTTCAAAGGTTATATATAATCAGATACGAGTTTAGGATACCTGAACCTACAAACAATTGAATTTTTTGGTTTGTATAACCCATAAATATCCTCAAATCCGTTCGGGTCGGATTTGTGATCGTGTTCAGGTCGGATATGGGGATAGGTTATAGATTTCGGGTTCGCATATGAGGGTTGTAATCCCCAACCCGAACCGTCCCATTGTCATCCCTAGCCTACAGTCCTGGTATACTCAGCTAAGGTGGAAGGGATGAACATGAAAAGGCCTTTTCTTCGATGATGGATCAATGATGGACAAACTTTTCCGAGCCTGTCATTCATATGCTCTTGAGCCAAGGAAAACATAACAAGGGCCACATGACCAGCCCAATTTCATATCCAGTCCACACTTTTCGGCTTTAATTGGGCCCATTTCCACACCAGTCAGGGACAGCTTTGTTTTGCTTTCAAATCCTTCCTCAATCAGTGGATTCCATGTGCTGTATATCCTGTTAAATACTAGCTACAACTACAAGGGGTGCTGATTGAGTTTAGTTATCTCATGGTTGCTAAGAGTCTATGACCCGTCCATTTAGCTAAGAGCTCAAAGTTTTATTTATGTTTGCTTCGTTTGATAAATGAATGAGCCCGGGTCAAGTTTCTATCAAACCAAAGCATTGAGCTCAACAACCGTCGTTTAATCAATTTTATCAAAAAATCGAAATAATGATAAAAGATCCATTAACATATATCTTTAACAATTTTTTTCACAGCAAAGTCCATTGAACTGTGGACAATAAATTCCCTGACCCAATCCACCCGGTGCGAATAAGATTTACATAATAAACCACAAAAAAACTGAGATTTGGGTTTCAAATTGTGTTCTTGGCATATTTTTGGGTGTTTGTTGTTGTTGTAGATTTGACTCTTATCTGATTGTATTGTTGAGACTTGTCGTTTCTTGGAAGATCGCTTTTTGTACTACTCAATTATTGAAAGAAAATAGTGACAATAAATGAAGAAGGTAAAGATTGAATCATGATTTTCTCTAATATTATCAGTTCTATCAAAGGTTGCGATATAATAGGAAAAAAAACAGTTGTTTAATATCTGCTCACATAATTAAGTATACGATTGAATGTTGAATTAATCATTCTTGACAAAGTATCTGTTACTGAACATGCAAACTCTATAGCGAGTGGTTGATAGGCAGAAACGTTGCACGATGCCCTGGCACATTTGATATTCATTCGGTCGCCTCGCACATGCGTTCCGGGGAAGAAAGGCGGATCAAGCGGGAGGAAACTTACACATAAATCAATTGATTCACGTTTCCTCCCAAATGTTCCGTTGTTTTAATTTGACCAGCCAGCTGCTACACGACATATACAATAGCAAACACTTAGTACTAGTAATAATAAACTTGATCTAATGAATCAATTAATCAAACAATCAGTCAATCACTAATTGCAAAGTTTGAATAAGCCAGCTATACGAAATTCTCAGATGCTAAAGACTATCTTGAGCTATATACATAGCATACGACAAGGTGAGCATGTGCGTAACATCTGCAGCGCCTTACTATTTTTCAACCAAAAGTTGCTGAGATGCGATTCACAAGATCTCGGGTCAAGTAATTCAGCTGTTAAGATCCTAATACTATATTGCCTCACATTTATAATTCTTAAGTTTAACTGATTAATTCTTGATCGTTGATTGGGACTATCAACACTACTATACGCGAGAGATACGATGAACAGTAATTCTGGAGAGCAGGCCGCGTCGAATGCAAGGGAGGGACTTTGTGATCCGGTTGTGGCGGGGGTGCTTTGAATACTGTTTGTCAGGACACCCTGCGTACAGATATCAGTCAACCACCAGCGGCCAGAAATGGTCGTGTTTGGGTCCATTCCCCTTTTCTTCTCTTCATCATGGTCTCATTCGGGCCATCCACTTTTACCAAATTCGTACTCCACTGAGCTCAAAATGAGTCAAAGTTTTGTTTGATAACCATATTTTCCATTTCATGTTATAATTAGATTACAAAACAACGAGAAATGACTAGTTGAAATCCAAAATAATTTTGTTATTGTTCACGATAAAAATAAGACCGTAGACATTTCATCCGTTTAAGATCCTGTCCATGATTGCAGCGTAAGCTGCTGTTGTAGTGAGTACGATTGAAAATCAAGGTGAACTTGTTCATAGTATGGAGGCAAAAGAATGGGCCAAGGAAAGGCGGGAATCAGCTGGCTTCCTCTTCTAATGGTGGCAGAGCTGAGCCTGCATGAATCGAGAGCCGTTGATGACCGCAGGAAAATTCAAAGTCTGGTGATTAAATAAATTAGACGAAATGAAATTCTTCAAAATAGATGAATTCAAATGGAATCGGGTCCAAACAGAGGAATTCGTCAAAATTTTCAGTCCTGATGAAACCACAGATTCTTTATACAGCTGCATTTACCTGCTCTGCTTTCTCTGCCATTGGTCTGTTATTTAAGCTAGCTGAGCTCCTACTCGCGGTGAATACTGTATAGAGTCATGCATGTCAAAAGTTGAGCTCTGAGGCACTCTCATCAGAACCAGGCCAGCTCTTTATTATCAGCATTTAATTACAAGCTTCCTACTATTGTGCGGATCTCTAAAGCTACATACTCCATCGTCCGCCCAACCATGAATGTCACGTTCTTACGTAGTATGTATTTGTAAGAACTTCGGCTCGTGTTTTAATTTGTCTAAATTTCCACTTTGAATTCGAGTTTCAATTCAATCTAGTGTTTCTCAAATCTCATTTTGTATAATTCTGTATATAATCGAGATGATAGAGATGAAAAAGATGTCGAACTCCTGAATGGCCTGGCACTAGACGTCTCCCATGCTAATATGTCGGGTTGATGGGAGTTCTCTTTTTATGATCGGATGAAAACTCTCATATTATAATAGAAAAAGCTGCTCCTAAAATTTACTAGTACTAAAGCTGCTCCTAAAATTTACTAGTACTAATTAGACGGAAGTCACGTATGATTACTAGTGGAAAAAGATAAGTACAGTAAGCTATAACATAAATATTTTATCAAATACTGTACTGATTATTGGGTGAGGATAAAATAGATAAAACATGGAAGGAAGAGTAACCTACCTAAACGGAAAATGGTGTCAGTCAGCTGCGTAGATTATGGTGACTGGTGAGACTCCACCGAGTCAGTCCTTTAATGTTGAACAATTATTTTATACAAGTTGAATCATCGATCTAGAGAAATAATAGTAGTAAAATATACTAATCAATCTCATACAAGACAAAACTTTTCATACATTGATCGACATTTGCAACTTCAATGCCTCAAAGATAATCTCTTTCAACTGATCACGTAGAAAAGTTTCAGGAGAAGAGTGAAAGGGTCCACTGTAGCTAACAAGGTTGCAAGCGGAAAAGAACAAACCAAAAATATCCAAAATCAACAACAATTTTATTTGTGGGGTTTGGAGTGATTGATGAGAGCTTTCAACTCGTTTCATGGTACAACTGTCATACCCCCTCAGTTACACACACATCCCTGACTCTGAATAGAAGATTGAAATGTCATAGAGGACCTAATTTATGGGGTTCGTTTTGAAAAATTATCTAAAATTCTTCATATTTATCTACATAATTTTATATTTTTTTAGAGTTGACTAGAATACTCGAGATTTCTCTAGACAACTCTAGAGTTCTCTATTTAGGAGTCATTCTAAAGAACTCTATGTAAATATCTTGGAAAAAGAGTTTAGAGGACTCTTGTACATACTTAGAGGGAAAGGGTATGGAAGAGTTTAGATGTCAAGTGTAGACCTCTCCATGGACTTATATATATAAGGATGAGACCTTTTGGCCAAACCATCTCATCTAATCTAACTCATCCCAAGACATCCAACTCATCCCATTCTTATAAACTCTCAAAGCTTTGTAAGCTCTCAAGTGTTCTCAATACAAGTTTGTTTTCAAATCCAAACTCTCTTGTGTTCTCAAATATCACCTTTAGATGACGAGTAAGGTTGAACTCAGAGCTAGGTTCGAGAAATGACGGATTCAAGCATTGTTGGGTATGAGTTCCCTGAGGAGGTGAACACCGCAAATGTAACTGCGCGCAAAGTAAGGGGAAAGTCGAAAGATGTTCAAACAGTCTTTGAGTCACGACTCTCGCGGGTGGAAGAGATCGTGGCTAAGATGGCGGATCGGTTGGAAGAAGATATGCTTAACAACGATATTATCGAGACTCGGGAGGAAAGTCTCAGGGGTGTATTACAAGGTGGCCTCAATTCATGCTTGGACACTCTTCGCAAGGAGTTCCGAACGCAAATAGAGGAGATACATACGATGATTGCCACTCTCCAAGAGGAAATGAAGGTCTTGAGGGAAGAAACCTCGCTATGCTGCAAGGCGGCCATAGCGAATGATGGAGCAAGCTTTGGAAAGATGACGCGGTTCAAGCCCCCTAAGCCAAAATCGTTTTTCGGGAAACGCGATGTTAAGGAGGTCGACACCTTCTTCTTCAACATGGAGCGATACTTTGATCTATTGGGCATAAAAGATGAAGAGGAGAAGATTAAGGCCGTATTTATGTTTATCTCGGACACGACGACTATGTGGTGGCGTCGTCGTTACAGTGACGTTCAAGCGGGAACATTTACCATGGAGAAGTGAGATGACTTCAAAAAGGATCTCAAACTTCACTTCTATCCGGAGAATGCTCAACATGAAACCAAGAGACAACTGAGGAAGTTGAGGCAAACAGGCACGATTCGGGAATATGTGAGGGATTTCACAGAGTTGCTCTTCCAAATCAACGACATGTCCGAGGAAGACAAGCTCATCTACTTCGAGGATGGACTTCAATCGTGGGCACAACAAGAGTTACAAAGACGTGGTGTCCAAACTCTTGCGACGGCCATAGCGACGGCGGAGTTCTTCATCGAATTCAAGAGGAGTGAGTCTCCAAGGGGAAGGGAGTCGAGGAGTGACTCCGAAAAAGGTAGAGGAGAGAGCCACGAAGGGATCAAGCCGACTTCGAGTTTCGCTGGCAAGAATGACTCGAAGAAAGAAGAGCAAAGAGAGTGGAAAAAGAGCTCATCCAAGGACGCGGTGAAGTCCAAAGGCGAGGTAAAGTACTTCTTATGTGATGGCTCTCATTTAATTCGGGAGTGTCCGAAGAAGAATGCTCTCACGGCTATGGTTGCTCGGGTGGAGGAGGAACCCGTACAAGAGATGTGATCTTTGAGGATCCTTAATGCGATGAAGACCACCGAGGAGAAGTTTTCGTCGAGGATCCCTAACGCAGTGAAGACCACGGAGGAGAAGTCTTCATTGAAAGGATTGATGTACGTCGATGCGGTGATCGGATCGTACACAACTCATGCCTTGATTGATACCGGAGCAACTCACAGCTTTGTCTCGCGGGGAGAGGTAAAGCGACTTGGACTTTGAGTCGACAAAGAGCAAGGCATGCTCAAAGCGGTGAACTCGAAGGCCGAACCAATCGATGACGTGGTCCGTGGCGTGCGGCTTCGCATTGGCGATTGGAAGGGATCGATGGATCTCATGGTCGTTTCCATGGACGACTATCCTTTAGTGCTTGGAATCGACTTCATCGTGGGTATGAAGGCGATACCAATCCCCTTCGTTAATGTCTTACATATAGTGAAGGACGATGGAGTTTGCGTAGTTTCGATGATATGACGAGCGAAGAAGGCTCAAACAAAGATGGTCGCAACCATGCAAGTCTCTAAGGGGATCAAAAGTGAGGAACTTACTCACTTGAAGGGAGGTGAGATCTCTCACATGGCAAAGGAGGTGGGTGCCAAAGAAAATCTCACAAGTCATGCCGAAGGAACACGGGAAAGAACTCCTACCAAGACGGCAAGATGGGTGCTCGAAGGCTTCTCGCGACGAGGACGTCCGCGATATAAGTGGAGGAGTATGTCACGAGCGAGCTAATTTTATGGGGTTCGTTTTGAAGAATTGTCCAGAATTCTCCACATTTCTCTAAACAATTCTATATTTTTCTAGAGTTGGCTAGAATGCTCTACACTTCTCTAGACAACTCTAGAGTTCTCTAGTTAGGAGTCATTCTAGAGAACTCTATGTAAATATTTTGGAAGAAGAATTTAGAGGACTCTTGTACATACTTAGGAGGGGAAGGATATGAAAGAGTTTAGATGCCAAGTTTAGAACTCTCCATGGACTTATATATATAGGGGTGAGGCCTTTTGGTTAAACCATCTCATCTCATCCAACTCATCCCAAGACATTCAACTCATCCCATTCTTGTAAACTCTCAAAGTTTTGTAAACTTTTAAGTATTCTCAATAAAAGCTTGTTTCCAAGTCCAAAGTTTCTTGTGTTCTCAAATATCACCTTTACATGACGAGTAAGGCTGAACTCAAACGAAAAAGGAAGTAGCTTGAGTGTCACACGGATAACGAAAATCTAACCCCGTGACAGAAGGTTGAAAGATCAAAAAGGAAAAATTTGAATGACAACTAACTCTCTTCTTTTCAACATCAACCTATGAAGATGATGGCATTGCAACCTCACTGAAACCAACCTCTGTGAACTATTGCAAAATACTAGTAACAGTAAACAAATGTTTTCCATGTCCCACTACAAACATAACAGCTTGATTTTCAAACACCATCTTATAAAATTATTATAAACTATTAATGAGAATCTAAATGCGTACATAAATACTCGATCAATGATTTAACTTTGATGTATCGTTGAGATGAAAATTACGAAGAACATCAACTCGTTAAGTAAGCTAAGACAAAAGGAATACTACAGTATTGCTACTAAAGTGAAATAACATGAGTGATTATACGGATAATCCTATCATGATCATTACACACATCAATAATGTCATGTCACATAAGAACACCTGCATCATATTATGTAAAATAGAAATTCGATAAAAATAAAAAAAAATGAATAATGATGCGATAAAAGGTTAAAATAATGTTAAAAAATGTATGTTAAATTGTAAAAATTATAGTGTGAGATGTAGAACTTCGACAAAATTCTCGTATTATTGTAATATTCTCTAATTTTAATTTATTGTAATATTATGTACGATAAATCGTGAAAAAGTATAGAGATTCTAATACAAGGGTTCTAACTTCTAAGAAAATTAAACATCATTAACGTGTGACATCCTGTGTGGAATTGCACCATTGGTGGATATTACGAAAATTACAGAGAGATTTACCCATCAAAAAATATTTCATACTCCTAAATGGAGCCCCTAGTTGGGATGGTTTCCATCATCATCGCTATAAATACAGCCATCTGTGCTTGCAGCTTTTCTCTCAATAAACTACCCGTACAAGCACAAGCGAAAGCACAAACACAACCACAAACATCAACGCCAACACCATTTACCTGATGGTGTGGGTGTTCCGGGAACTTGTTTCCACACCAGAAGAGAGGATTCAATATAGTAGGGAAGAATCTGTAAAGCTCAGGAGGGATAGCGCCCGAGAGTGCACCCTGGTCGGACTGAGTTGGTACACATTTCAACAAGACTATAAATCAGCTAGCGTGGCTCGCTGGGGCGCTATCTATCCTGAGCTTCATAGCTTCTCCTTGCTCCCAAATACACAATCTATCCCGTTCAGGATCCTGAAACGGTACGTTTTCCTGAGAACCACTTCTTAAACTACAGCTGCCTTGGAACAGTAGCAGTGTTGAATCGTTCTATACAGAATCCTACATTTCCTCCTAGCTCATGTATTTCCATTTGGTGTACAGATTTGAGCACTCCCACAAAGCATCTACTATATTCACAATCACTTGTATCCTGCTTTGATATTTATACCAGCACAAGAAGGAAATCAAGGTAAACCGGTTCTTCCCAATCAGCACTGTTCTGAAAACAATGGACTACGATATTACCACCAACGGATGGCAGCATAAACTGCGAAACTGAAAGAGAAATGCCCACCTAAAACAACCACTCATCTAGGTGACTCTTTATCGCCCTCCGAATAGCCTCGTCATCTAATTAGTGACGCGCATAAATGGATTAACGAGATTCTCAGTGTCCCTGTCTACTATCGGGAAAGAGCGAGGAACATCGGGCGTGGGTCGGGGAAGAGCGGGGAAGGCCGTCCGTGCACGGGGCTGCTACTCTTTATGAGAATCTGTAACTTTCAAGTTCAACTTAATTCACCTAATCATGGCCAGGGTTACCTAATTTACTCACCTCCTTGCCAATCGCGTATTGGTTTGTGTCGTATCGATATCAATTTGTTATATTAGGCGAACCGAAAGAATAATAAAGAATCAGTGAAATATTATGAAAATATAAATATATTAAGATTAATCTTCAAGATTGAGCTTTAATTTAATATTTAATCTATTTCAATCCTATCAAATTTTGTTCAAAATTTAGTTATTTTATGTATCCAAGGGTTTGGACTTTTTAAGAGTAATTTACTAGAGCTTATTACATTGGATTATAAGTTTTTATATTTTCTTACCGTTTTTAAGTTATTTATGCATTAGATATGTATTAAACATAATAATCTATCAAAAATATATTAATAACGTACCGAAAAATATAACAAAGCAAACCGCGTATAAAAAAACCGAATAAGTATACTTCTCGTAACATAAACTCACATATGTGCATAATACGTATCAATATCCGTATCGCGTATCAAAACGTACCACGAATTAGGTAATCTTGATCATTGCATTGTCTATTCCGTGTTACAGGATCAATGTGCGTTTTAAGTGAGGCCAGGTACTGTAATCTGTTCGCTCATAATTAGTCCGTAGAATACAGACAAAAGACGGGCACCGGTGGCTAAAACATTTGAAGACTTGATCGCCATTTCGTCCTCAACAACCTCCGTCATGAATGCGCTTTCATTTCTATTTAGAGGGATGAAAAAGAAAACCCCGACCTCTGAAAGAAGACAGCTTTAAGGATTCAAAATTCAGTACTCCTAATGTTTTTGACTTGAATGCCTTTTCCTAATGTTTGCAGCTTTTGCTACTGTACCGCTTTCCTATTCCTATTCGTCCCCATTTGACTGCAGCAATCCACATTAACTTCCCATGTTTGGGTAGATATATCAACTTCAATTCCACGTATGCGGCTGGGATCGTTTTCAATAGACTAATTCTTCTTCATGAAACTCCTCCCATCTTTCAAAATACTATGGTTCTATATGGATGCCAAGGGAGATGTATGATGTTCGTTTCCTTCGAACTTCATTCAAACATGACATACCATAAAGATTGAACAGAAGAGCAACATTAGATACAAGAGCAGTGGGATTACTAGAAGATGATAACAGCCGGAACACGAGCAGCCGCAGTTGAGAACCACCAAGAGCATCAGCAGAACACCTTAGTTTCAGTCCGGAGATAAAATCATGCCACTCAAGGATATACAGCCCTCAACACTATACAGATGTAACGATTTGACTGTAATTTTAAGAACGTTCTTCTCTTATTAATCCACCACTGCAGCCCCACCACCACAACGCCAAGCTGATTCATCTGATTACTTCAACTCCAAATTTTGATAGACTATAGCTACTATCCAATGCCCAAGAGTGCTAGTCAGGCCCTGAAATGATCCTTCTAACAATATCCCATGGACACGAAAACATAACCAACAAACAATACACCAGGATGCTTAAGCGACCGGATGAAATACCATGGAAACCAAAACAGTCTGCAAAGCACCATAAAGTACTCCTCCACAATAAGCAGGATTCCACAACAGCTCTAAGTATATTCACTCCAGAAATAACGCCATAAGCACTGATACATCCACATAACCATCACGTTTATCGACCGATAAGAGACCCCAAATGCAAGCATCCTCTGCAGACTCTATGAACAAGGTTATTGTTGCTATTATCCAAACTCACATCCCGCGCTCCTTTTGTTTACCTCGACTAATTTCTCTTTAACTGTGGTTGCATCACCGGATCATCTTCTACTTCCCCAATTATGCCTTTGATTTGTTGCTCTGTTTCTCCTTCACAAGCACCTCCTTGATCCTTCTAACAATCACATCCTCATCCCTTTTGAATTCCAAGCCGAGCATTTTCCCCACCTCCCATGTTTTCTTTGCCTCATCCTCCCATGATCCTTCTATTATTCCATTTGAATTCTGAGTTCCAAGAGAGACTAAAACAACCTGTTACCAACGCCCTTCCTCCTTCCTATTGAACTATTTTACAAAGAACTGCATGCAATTGAGGCCATAGCACCGTTGCAAGGCCTTCTCATTCAATTGATTTGCTTTCTCTTGAACTCGCGCTCAATCTCATACTCCACAAAATTGGTACTAGTGTGATCATATAATCCAGGCTTAGGAACTAAAGTTTCTTGTTTGAGCAAACATACACAAGCTGTAGAAAAACTTGATTATCCAACTACAGGGAAATCATAACCCATTATCAGCAAATCATGCAAATTCATCAATTCTTGCTTCGATCTTAAAGACTCAAGCAACCAAAAACAAAAGCCTCAGGCTCAGGTTCTATCCTCAACCTAGGCAGGTTGATGACAACCAATCCTCAACCTCGAAGTCTATGCCCAAGATTTTCACACAGCAATAATAAAATTTTAGAAAGAATGGCAAGAAAACTCTCCCATCATTGGGTTTGCCACTGATGTTTTGCCTAAGGTGAATTAGGCTACGAATTTGACATGGTAACTTCATTTTGTACGTTTTTCTTCCTCAACATTGGGTTTGACACTTCACCTCCCCCATCCCAACCATTAAAAAAAGACAGTGTAAAGAGAGGTAAACATGTAAGAAATTTTAATGAGGATGAGATTACAGGGAAAAACGATCAGGGATATAAATCACAGGACTAAAAGAAAAAAAAGGAAGAAAAAAAAAAGACACGGGAATCACAAATTTGGAGATCTAAATGTCTATTTCACCATTTGGGTTACTGCTATAAACAACAAATATGATTTTCTAACTAACGGATGTGAGTTAGCAGGGACATACAGCCTTTAAACTTAATGGTCTGGTTTCAAGTTCCCTTGGCCGGTCTTACTATCCACACTAGTGTCTTCGGCAAGCTTCGTCCACAAACTAGCCAGCTTTTCAGCACAATTTACCTGTTAAAAAATAATATTAGAGCTAAATCATATGCTGCCTATATTTGTATAAGGTTACAAGATAAAAGTATGGAAGAACAAATTGTCATCGACCCATTTTGCAACAACATGACACGAAGATGAAACATATGTAGACAAAGCCTGAGGTGATTAGCAAGAACTAGCAGACCAGCAAAGTCTAACCGACTGGTTCAAATGGTTTCACTTCACCTACACCAACAATGTGATATACAGAACAGATGTTGGTCTTTAACATTTAATTGGTGGTATTAGAAACTGAAAGCACAGTTAGAGCCCTCTTTTAACCCAGTTAAACAAGTCCTAGTAGTCTATGCCTTTATAATGTCAATAAACATTACCAAATCCTTAAACGATAACAAATACATGATATACACAAAGAATCCAACACAGAGATTAAGGACCAGTTGGAACACTGTTAGGAATGAAGTACCTGATCATTCACGAATCCTTTCAACATGATCAAGAGATCGGTTTGTTTTTCTTGGTCAAGTCTAGCAAGCTCACTTCTGTTGTTTTCCTGCATATGTACACCATGCCATAAGTCAATGCCGATGATTTATGCCTTTGAGAAAGATCACAACATGTTTGTAGCAGGCATAAAGAACCACACAATTGATCATGACACAGTCAGCAAAACAGAAATTGTGATCCCATCCAAATCTTCTTACATCTCAGATTGCTAAATTTCATAGATGCACATTCTCCACTAGGCAAGGTGAATTAATACTGATACCTAGATGAGCCTGAACAAAAAGGAACAAGGGGGGAAACTTCGCTAAAACATCTAGGAAAATACCTTTATTTGTTCATACTCTATGATCGCATTAATTTTGGCATCTTCAGTACGCCTCATGGTTTCTTTCAAATCCTCTATCCTGGCAATCCTTGACTTGTCACCACCAAAAATCCTGGATGAAGCAGCCTCCGATCTTGCAATCCTCGACTCTAAAGAAGACAACTCCGATACAAGAGTCTGGACTGTCAACAAGGCACTTGACCTATCTACAAATGCATTGCGTGCAGCCAACACTAATCCAAGGTATTCATGAAGGGTGTCCTACAATTTGCACAAAAATTATCCTAAACTATTTCAGTATATTTGCACCAGAATAAGTAATATTGCAGAGAAATTAATTTGTCAATGACATTGTACTAGTGCAATGCCAGTCAAAGCAATTTCAAAAACATTCTCACAGAGAAAAAATTCTGAAGGAACTTTGGCCATTCGGCTTTCAAGAGGTCGATCATATATATGTTACATATTGGAGACGTTATATGTTGAAAATCTGACATGGATGGATGCTTGAAAGAATCATTTGCTAATAAAAATTTTCACATAGATCGTCAACTGATCTAAAATAAACATGATATGAAAAGAGTAGTATTATGCACAATCTACAATCTACAAGTAAAGCGATAGATAAATTACCAAATTCTTTACTGTTTTGGCATTCAGTTCTCTGTATACTCTACTTGCTTTGATGGTAGCTGTAGCGGCAAGCTTTGTGTCGGCAGCCCGTAGTCTTTGAGCATCAACAAATGCCTTCTCATTTTCAAATTTGGTCAGCTTTACGAATGATACCCCTAATTCTCCCATGGTAACCCCTATGTCTTGTTGTGCTTTAACAAGTTCTTCAGCCTGGGAAAACAATACAGATTCAAACCATTACTATAACTGAACTGTATACACTGAAGCTCGCAATATGGATAAAATGGAGGATTAGAAAATGCCTATAATACATGAAAATTGAAATCCTCACCTGCTTAGACGCTTCAGTGAGATGCAGCTCGAACTCCCGCAGCTTCTCCTTTCTCTCCAAAAATTCCTTATCTTCCTCGATCACAGGCGGCCTTGAGCTTCCCAAGTCATTAGTGAGGGACTGCCTGAGCTCCTTGAACATTTTCAACAAGTCCATTCCTCCTCTTACCCCCTGCACAGTCTCGCCATCCCCAATCAACTGCTTCGGCAATTTCACCGCCCCGTCAAGCACCCTCGATGCCACATCGGTGGTCCGTGCCAAAGGAAGCTTTCCAGGCACTTGAAGGAACACCCTCAACTCATTGCTCTTCTTGATCACCGGATGGGAAGCCAATCTCATCAAGTACTTCTCCAAATCGAGCCTCCTATGCTCAACAAACTCTTGCTTTTGCATCACTTGTCCCTCCACCACGCTCTTATCTGGCCTAGGCGGTATAAAATACCCTCTATACGACTCGGACAATCGATCAGCTAGTGTCACCACATCCTTAAACCTCCTCCTGACACTGAACTCCGATCCCCCAATCCCCCACATATTCGTCTTCGTGGTAATCAGATAACTCACAAATGTACTACTCCCTCTCCCCGGAACAATCGAACTGGATAGTTTCTGTTCCTTCTGAGGATCAGACACAGAAATCCTCATATACTCCGAACTCCACGACTCCGGTCTCGAAAAATTCCCCAAACTATCGGCCTTTTCTCCAGGAATCTCATCACGATTAGCATCCACATCATTCGTGATTTCATCCAGGGGACTAATAATCACATCAAAGTGCTCATAATCTAAATCATCAACATGCACGGCATCATCATCGGTGTTGTTGTTATTGTTACCGTGGTGTGAGCTAGGGCTGACTCGATCGTCGTCGTCGTCTTCATCGGGAGACGGCGACAACAAGGGATCTCGATCGGCCGGCGACGTGGCGACGTGATTGGCGGCGGAGGAGGAGAGAGTACGATTGTAGTGTGATTCGGATAAGGTGGAGACGGCGCTGCGGTAGCTGACGTAGGATTTGGAGGCGAGGGGGTCGTCGAGGACGACACTGTTCATCGCCTCGCTGTCTTCGGTCTCCGATCCCATCATCTTTTATTCCGATTGATTGAATAGGAATCTGTGGCAACCGTTGCTTGATAATTGGTGGCGGCGACGGCGACGACGACGGCGACGGCGGGCGGTGAAAGATGGCGTGGAAGAATAGTAGCCGAGGATGGAGGAAAGGTATGGATTTTGTTGGTGCGGTGGGGTGGGTTTGAGTTGCTTTGCTTGCGGGGGTGTGGTTTCGGTGGGGTTCACGATTCATACGAGAACCCTACCTCGGTTCGCTTGAAAATAACATCATGGGCATTCTTACATTGAAATAAAATAAAACAAGGATCATAGGCATTATATTAACAAAAAAAACATTGATCAAACATCCGTTGATTATTTTTCTGATTTTAATGATAAAATATTGATTAAGTGAACAACCTGAAACATAATCAAACACTCCATCCTAATAATATAACATATGTATATAATATAAAATTTATTTCATAAAACAAATATCATAATTTAACTGAGACGAATCAGATTAAATATATACTAGGCTCACTTACCCAAGTACTCTCTTTAATCGGTAGCACACATGATCTATGACAGTAGTAGATCTTCACCGCGACTTCAATCCAGTTGCAACGAGTTTCCAGATTAGATGAAACAGTTGACACCTACAAGACGCCAAATAGGGTTCTCAAATCTCATGTGACACAAACCCACCCAAGTCACAACCAAACGCACCACCACCACCAATGTTCACCACTCTCTTCCACGACTTCAGGTCTACGCGGTTCCTTCCACGCCACCTCATCGCCGCCGTCTACCGCCGCCTCAGATTCTGAGCTGTTGCCGGAGATTCCAATTCCATCGATTCAATCATTAACATGATGGGATCGGAGACCGAAGTCAGCGAAGCGGCGACGGAGAGTCCGATCCTCGACGATCCCCTCGCTTCCAAATCCTACGTCAGCTACCGCAGCGCCATGTCAACCCTATCCGAATCAGACTACCATCATCCTCTCTTCTCCTCCGCCTCCAATCGTCTTGCCACGTCGCCGGCCGATCGAGATCCCTTGTTGTCGCCGTCTCTCGAGGACGAGGACGAGGACGATCGAGTCAGCCCTAGCTCACACCACGGTAACAACAATAACAACAACATCGATGATGCTTTGTGCGCTGTGGATTCTGATTTTGACCGAATAGATGCAATTATTAGTCCCTTGGATGAGAATAGTAACGGTGGTGATGCCAATGGTGTTGAGAGTCCAACGTTTAGTTCGAATAGTTTGTGGAATTATTCGAGATCGGAGTCATCGTCGTCGAGGTCTGAGTATTTGAGGATCTCGGTGTCTGATCCTCAGAAGGAACAGGAGCCATCCAATTCGATTGTTGGGGGGAGTAATACGTTTGTGACTTATCTGATTACCACGAAGACGAACATGTGGGGGTTTGGGGGATCGGAGTTTAGTGTCAGGAGGAGGTTTAGGGATGTGGTGACGGTGGCTGATCGATTGGCGGAGTCGTATAGAGGGTATTTCATACCGCCTAGGCCGGATAAGAGCGTGGTGGAGGGACAAGTGATGCACAAGCAAGAGTTTGTTGAGCATAGGAGATTTGATTTGGAGAAGTATTTGATGAGATTAGCTTCCCATCCAGTGATTAGGAAGAGTAATGAGCTAAGGGTGTTCTTGCAAGTACCTGGCAAGCTTCCTTTGGCTCGAACCATTGATGTGGCATCAAGGGTGCTTGATGGGGCAGTGAAGTTGCCTAAGCAGTTGACTGGGGATGGTGAGGCTGTACAGGGGGTAAAAGGAGGAATGGACTTGATGAAGAAGTTCAAGGAGCTTAGGCAGTCGCTCACTAATGATTTAGGAAGCTCGAGGCCGCCATTGATTGAGGAAGATAAGGATTTTTTGGAGAGGAAGGAGAAGCTGCAGAATTTTGAACAGCATCTCACCGATGCTTCCAAGCAGGTGAGATTTTCTGTTGCTATCAGTATGCGTTAGCCTCTTTGTTAAGCATTGTTAGATGCTTCAGTTTGTTGTATTAGTAATGGCTTGAATATGCTTTGTTATCCCAGGCTGAAATGCTTGTCAAAGCTCAACAAGCCATTGGGAGAACAATGGGAGAACTAGGGTTATCCTTAGTAAAGCTGACCAAATTTGAGAATGAGAAGGCATCGGTTGATGCTCAAAGGATACGTGCTGCTGTTGCAAAGAATGCGGCTACAACCACCATTAAAGCAAGCAGAGTATACAAAGAGTTAAATGCAAAAACAGTAAAGGAACTGGTAATCAAGCTATATTCCATTCTTGTTTTCAAAGATTGTAGTGATTGTACCTACTATTTCTTGTAATTGCTTTAACTTCGATTGCATGAATACGATAAAATTTTTTATGGCTTCCTGGTTGATTTCTAGTATCATGTATGCTGACAAAGTATTGTAGTTGAGGATGATTTTGTTTGGAAATCGTAGGACACCCTCCATGATTACCTCGGATCAGTGTTAGCTGCACGCAATGCATTCACAGATCGGTCAAGCGTTTTGTTGACTGTCCAGACTCTTGTCTCGGAATTGTCTTCTTTGCAATCAAGGATTGCAAGATTGGAGGCTGCTTCATCTAGGGTTTTCGGTGGTGATAAAGCAAGGATAAACAGGATAGAGGGGTTGAAAGAAACCATGAGGCATACTGAAGATGCCAAAAACGAGGCCATGAAGGAGTATGAACGAATTAAGGTACTTTCCTTGCTGTTTGGTGCATCTTAAATTGGGAATTTCGCTCAGATGAAATTAGTTCAGTGGTATTCCAATTATCCATTAATTTGATCAAAGGGGAAGTTTCTTGATCAGAGGTTACTTCATATTAGCAGCCTGTGGTTATCTAACTTGCGCCCAGAGTTGGTATTACCTTCGATGGTTCTAAAAGAAAAGAAAAGAAAAGAAAAGGAAGAGCTGGCGTTCTTTGTCTCGTCAATACCTGCCTAAGGCTATGCCAATTTTCTTGCTTCAGTATGAAGCTATGCTATTGAGAATTCACTAGGAAACACTATCATTGTATAGTTATCAATGGAATCTATAGGGTGAAATTTCTTGACTTGTTTCTCCTCTTTTTGGGTAAGGAATGCACATTCATGAAATTTTGTAATATATATCATGAGAAGATTGTGGTAGGATCACTGTTTTCTTTCACTTCATTGTCATCTCATTGAGTTACTGAGTTCATATGGTGATTAATTTTGTGGTTCTTTTGCCTGTAAATAGCATGGTGAAGGTCTTTCTCAAACATGAAGATGATTGGCATTGACTGTGCTTGTGGTGTATGCCTCCAGGAAAATAATAGAAGCGAGATGGTTAGACTTGATCGAGAACAGCGCACAGATCTCCTGAATATGTTGAAAGGATTTGTAAACGATCAGGTATTCCATTACTGACTGGCTTCCGACTCTGGTAGTTCATTGCTTTCTTTATCTGGGATATGTTATTGATTGTAAAATGTACATTCTACCAATTTTTTAAGCCGAAAGTGCTATAACATAGCACTTTGGATGAGGCCTTTAACTGTGCTTTAAGATGTTCAATACCATGTTAATTACCAACCAATTTCGGTCTATGTAGTGACAATGTCGGGTTTAGGTGATGTCAGTCCATTTGAACTAGTTGGGTTACGTTTTAGGAATCACATGTTGTCTTTGTCCATGTACCCTTGATTTCGAGTTGTGATGTAAAATGGGTGGATACGATACTGTTCTTTTGTGATTAGATTGTGCAGCCTTGTGCAAAATGTGAGGATGCAAATGCTTTAGCTTCCAGATCTGTTGCTTTGACAGGTAAACTATGCTGAGAAGCTGTCGGGTTTGTGGACTAAGCTTGCAGAAGACACGAGCGTGCATAGTAATACCAGCCGAGGGAACCTGAAACTTGAGTTTTAATTTTAAAGGCTGTATGTGGTTTATCTTTTTTGACATGTTTTTGATAGGAAACGATAGTCAATACTCATAGAAGTTATCCAAATGGTCTATTAAACATCCATTTTCACAATAATATCAGTCAATTTGTGCTTCTACTTGTTTGCCTTTTATTTTTGCTTCCTCAGTCCTGTTATTTATATGCCTAGAAAGTTTTTGTTCAGTGCTTGTATATGATTTTATCCTAGCTAAGCTTTTTCGCATGTTGTAATTGCACTTTGCATACTCTTGATATGCTATAATGGACAAATCATGCTTGCACTGATTAAATTTGGTCACTTCAGCTTATCAACCACTGTCTGTTGAATATTATACTCGTTTGGATTTTGAAAGTACTCAATCTGGTGTCCAAGAACAGGGGGAGCTTGGAGCAGAAAGTTATTGTTTATGCATCTCTAAAGGTTGACTGATGATAGAAAGAGGCATTATTTGAGTGAAATATATAGCAGGATCACGATCAGCGGCAAATGCTGGCTGCGGGTAGCACTGGTAGAGTTCCCAGATCACCGTGATAGAGGTGTAGACATTGGTAGAACTGGCAGCAGCACATGTATCGTGTACATCCACGAAATAGTTACTTGTGTGCTGTTTAAAAAAACCAATCCTTTCTTTTTTACAGCGATCAAGTGAAGCATCAGATGACCACACAAAATCCAGGAAGATCTGATCCAACCTCCCCAACCACCTGATGTCCTGAATCATTGAATTGCACGAAGATTCACAATACAAATACTCCCAACCAAGAACATTGGTTGGGTCACCTTTGCAGATAGAGGACAAGAAGGAGAAGTAGGTAAAGCTGGGGATGTGACATCAACTCGACCCATTTTACTTCTACTCCCATTATTACACCTACGTTAACTACTTATCATATGGGTAATTTTTCCTCCCCTGACAAACTTGTTATCGTGATTCCTGGAATCAAAACTCTGGTTTAAATGTTATGTTTCTATATTTTACCATGCGCTCTTGCGTTCTTGCGCACATTTAGACATGCGTTCTGGCGCACTTTTAGACATGTTTGGACTGTTGACACATACGCATTCGCAAGAAAGCGTATCAATTGGGCATCAAGCAAGCACAGTGTTAACGTTTCTCCCTATCATCATTTGTTTCTTTCCCACCCACACCATCATTGCTCTCTGTTCATCAATGGAGTCGTCAAGAGAAGTCTCCACCATGATCAAGCAAGGCTTCATCTCAGACCCCTCACTCTCCTCTCTCATTCACACAAAACCCATCTCCCCAAATCACCCCTCTTCCTCTCCCCTCTCTCCTCCTCCATTCGCATCCTCCTCTGCACAATGCCGCCCCACCCTCTTCGAGATGATGTCGGAGGAACAACACCGTGAATCCCAGCAGACAACGGACCTCAACAGACAAAGATTGGACCACAGATTGAAAAGGGTTTTGGCCAAAAACCCTAATTTCTCCGGCATTGATGAATTTGGAGGGTTAGGGTTAGGGTTTAAGGATGGAGATGTGAAGTTGACTGTGAGTTCCCGTGATGGGTTCAAGTTCAGCATTGATGTTCATAGCCGGGTTTTGACAGAGAAGAGCAGGTTCTTTGCCGAGAAGCTGATGAGAGGCGGTGCGGTGGTGCAGTCGGTGGAGATTTGTGATTGTGATGATGTTGAGGTTTATGTGGAGGTTGTGATTCTTATGTATTCTGATGATTTGAAGAGGAGTTTGATGGGTGAAGATGTTCTCAAGGTTCTGAGTTTGCTACAGGTATTGCACTTTTCCTCCTTTGTTATTCAGCTTTGTTGAGGCATTGAATTGAAGATTGTGTTTGCATTGTTCTCTAGTTGGTACGTTTCCTGTTTTTGGGTTCTGAAACTCTCCATCCTTCATGTTTGCTCCATTTTTGTTATGTTTTGTTGGTTATGTTTTTGATGTTGATGTTTCATGGTTGAGGTTATTGATTATGCTTTGATATAGGATAACAGGTCAGTTTTTCTTCTTTTTATTTATTTATTTTAAATTTAAGATTTTGGGTTCAGTTGTTTACTAAAAGCACATTCATCTGTTAATCGTTGGGGACCGATCCGAACGAAGATTAAGATGGTTAGGCATCTGATGGGGCAAACTAGGAGAAAAAGTTCTACGGGATCTAGCACAACTGAAGATGAGATATTGAGGGGGATTCGGTTATGCTTCATAAGTTGGAATGATACCGCTATAAATTGGTACGAATGAAGGGAAGAGTATGTAAGCAGAGCTCGTAACATGTTGCTCTATCGATGATTAGCTTCTTTCTTGCTGCAGTTTTTCATGTTTACAATCGCTCAAGTTTCTGTTTACAGTCTGTTAACTCTGAAGCTCATAGATGCATCATTGATCTTTTTTTTGAATTGCTTTCTGCTTCAGGTATCTGCAGCTTTGATGTTTGACGCAGGGATATTTTCATGCCTAGAGTATTTAGAGTCTGTTCCATGGTCTGATAATGAGGAGGAGAGAGTCATATCTTGCCTATCACATCTTCAGCTTCGCTGCCCGATGACTGATGAGGTGCTTCGAAGAGTATTGCCTGAAACATCAACATCCACGAGCTTCACCGATGTCTTGGTGAAACTGCTTACTAGTGTCCTGCGGGCCAAGGATGAAAAATCCCGAAAGGAGATGAAAGGCTTCATTTTCAGGCTGCTCGCAGAAGATGCTTCAGAAAATAGAGGTTCTGGTGCGAGGTTGAATGTTCCTAGAGGCACCCTTTACCATCTTTGCCATGAATGTCTCAGCTCCCTCATCCTTTGCCTGTCGGAAGCCACCTGCATTGATGAAACTGTGCAGGATCGTGGGGCGATCATGGGACAAATTGCTAGAGAGGCCGACAATCTGCAATGGATTGTGGACATTCTAATCAAGAGGAAGATGGGAGACGAGTTTGTAAAGTTATGGGCAGATCAAAAAGAGCTCGCTGTCCTCCACTCAAAGATTCCGACCATGTACAGGCATGAAGTCAGTGGCGTCACAGCTCAGCTGTGCAACGCGATAGGAAGAGGGCAGATATTGGTTCCAAGGAGCACCAGGCATAAGCTTCTTTCAACGTGGTTGGAACCCTTGTATGACGACTTCAGGTGGATGAGGAGAGCGAGCAGATACATCGACAAGAGTCTGTTGGAAGATGGACTGAGCCAGACAATCCTGACACTGTCAATGCCGCAACAGCAGAAGATATTGCTCAACTGGTTTGATCGATTTCTCGAAAAGGGAGATGACTGCCCAAATGTCCGCAGGGCGTTTGAGATTTGGTGGCGGAGAGCTTTCATCAGGCAGTATGACACTGAACGCGATCAGTCCGAGATGCAGATTACAGTATATGATTACCCAACTTGAACACGATAATAATTTTGCTGATCCCTTATCCAATTCAAGTCTACGTGAGTTCTATCTTTGTCGGAGCCTTTGTCAAAGCACCATGGTTGATATTGTAAGCGGGAAGAATAGCTATAACAAGGATGCTCTTGCTTCGTTGGATGATATTCAAGTACTGTAGTACATCTTCAATCCTAAACATTTGGTACAGTATGTACTAGATATTTTTTATATTGTGGGAAGATAAGATACTAATCTATGAACAATGGACAAAATTGACAATGGGACGTCACAAAAAACTCACATATTTACCTTTTGACAAATCAAAACTATGTATTTTCTCTGTTTTATTATTTTTACAATTAAATATACACAAATTTAGATTTACTTATCTGTTCATCTAATTCTAATTTTTCTCACATAATTTTATTTTTCTATATTATTTAATTTTTAAATCTACAAAACTTTTCAAAAATTATAAATAATTTAGGCACGTCAAAATGATTACAGAAAATAATGAGACTGGAGACGGCAACACACATGGGCCAACATTTTTCTCACACGAAGATTTAAGTCCATTATTTATTCACACGAAGCAGATCCAGTTAGTTCCTCTTCTATTCTCCCAAGACAAGAGAAACCCTAATCGCGATGAAGACAGTATCGGGAAGATTAGATTCATCACGGCCGATTTCTCTGTCGACGGCGGCTGAAATCCAGTTGCACTTCGCCTCCATCGACAATGGAGCTTCCCTCGCCATGCGTGCTTATCTGAAGCTCGCCGCCGGTTCCTTCGACGATCACGTTCTCCTCCACAAGTGCCTCAAAAGACTCCAAGCGGAGCCGCTCAAGTGGACTCTATGCCGATAGCAAGAGGAGAAGAAACGTGGATGAAACGATCGATGAAATGAATGAAAGTGATGGAGATGGTCGACTGAACAAGAATGATAAGAACAGGAGTGATGCAATGGTGAATGTTGGAGTTGTGAATCGTGAATAGGAGTCGAGAGCTCAAAACTATCAAGGCGTTGTTGAGAAAGTCGAGAATCGAGAGAGCCGGAAACGGAAGAGTAAAGAGATTCACGATGCTGGTTTTGACGATTCAGGGAACGAGAAGAGGTCTACTAAAAAGAAGAGAAGGAGCGAAAAGAATGTTTAGTTGTAGGTAATTTGATGCACTAACTTCTTTATCGTTATGTCTGTACGGTTTCAGATATATGTTGTTAAGCAGCCAAGTTTTGTACTTCACTAAATATCATGTAAGTTAGCTTGTCAAGTGAAACTATATAACGCCATATGTAGCGGTTTTGATTTTTTTCTTGCACATTGTGTTTAGCCGTTGCTTATTGGAAAAATTTGATTGGACTAATTAGGAAATTGTGCGATGGAAATGCTTTTACAGCTATTGCTTCTTCTTGTTAGCCGAATTGATACGATATGTTGAAACTCCATTGAGCGATTTAGTTGGCATTTTCTCTTTCTTATTTCCCCTGTCGAGTCAACAGGAAAACAATTTGTAATGTTGTGGTGCTTTCAGATTGTGTTGCTCTCTCTTTTCCGATATTCTTTTTGCTGTTGTTAGCAATATTTGGATTGAGCCTTTCTTCTGTGTTTTGTCATTCGTTGTATTCTTGAATTTTGTTCTGTTATTATTGTTTCTGTTATATTTTGTTTACCTGGTATATCTCCTCCAGGGGGTTTTGAGATAGAAATATAAGATGCTATTTGATTTCATTTGCAGGGCTTATGCTGGTGACCGTTAGTAGAAAGCTGCCTGCCCATTCCGCGGTCAGCAACCTCTTTATGCCATCTACTCTTCTAATCGCACTATATCTATAACTTCCTGTCTGCAATATGTTTTGAAGTCAGTGATCGGGAATTAGTCATGCCCTTAATTTACCAACTGAAGTTGCTTTGCGGCTTGGGATGTATAACTTAACAGGACTAGCATTGCTTATCCTAGTACAAAGTTGCGAGGTGAGTCGGTTCTTTGTTCCTAGCAAAGTCTGAAACTAAGAACAAGCGATTAGTGGACTATCTTGACTCTTGAGATGTAACGGGAAGTTGACTTGGGCTACCAAAGCAACTTAGAGGCACTATGCGTTATCAGAGTCTTCTCCCTTGTTATAAGGTTACACTGTTCTCTGGTTGCTGTTTGGCATTTGAGTTCTCATAGGTCGTTTTCCTAATTACTATTAGAAACTGAAGGGCCATGGCTGTTCATGGAACCTTTCTGGTGATGGGGTGGTGTGGAGACCATGGGAGCCACCTAGCTCCTGTTCTGTTGACATGGTAAAGAAGCAAAGTGTTGTGTTACTATTTCGTGCGGGCCCATTTTCTGTCACTTTGTCTATCATCCCTGGTGTTATCTTAAATTCTTGCTGTCCTATTAGAGGAAACAGGGTTCTTGAATTGAACGTCAAATATGGAACAAAGTGAAGTCCTGATATATGATATCAACAGTCCTATGATTTATGTTTGTGAAGATGTTGAGTTATGGACACAAACGGTTAGAGTGGTTCAAGTCGCATTAGTCTCTTACCCACCCAAAATCCAAGGTCCTGTACTCTCCTGTTCCTTCTCTGTCTCGGCTTGGTGGGAAAGAGTGATAGAACTCCAACATAATGATTATCAAACAGGGATCTGTTGTCGATTAATTTTCTCTTAATTCCGTGTCAAACGTGATAAATGACCTTACTACCACGTTCAACTTGTCGTCCGTTAGATTGACATGCTAAGGTTATTTCTTATAAGTCGTTATGTTTGGGTCTGTGGAATATCCTGAAAATTGGACGGAGGGGGGGCGAATGCAATATTCCTGGCTCTGATAATAGCATGCCTTTGAATTTGAACTCATGCTAGTATTTCCCTCTTGACAGGGGGCACAATGGTGGGGTGGTCCATTCTAGAGGGAGAAAAACAAATACTACGGAATAATGAAGCGAGATTTCAGTCGAATGGCCCGATTTGCAGAATCTCGCAGGTGTGTCATGCATGCATTTCATCCTGCCTCCTCTCAGACAACTTGTTCCTCCTCAGAGTCATATGATCTTTCAGTCTCAAAAGATTACAATTATTGTTTGATCATCTTGTTATCTGAGTCAAAATGTTTGCAAACTTTTTCATGATTGGATATTACGATTTTTTTTTTGGGATGGAGACAGTGTTATAATTTTCTATTCTTCTTTTCTTTTCCTTGTGTCATTATATAGTCAATAGATTTTACTCCAATGTGTTCTGTTTTTATCAACATCAACCCATACGCTACATGTTTTTCGATCGTGGCTTGACTTGTGGTATTAGTTTTATGCTCTTTTTCATAAATCGGTATCTTATCTTCATCAAGCCAATGCTTGTGATATGATAATCAGTTTATTCAACAAGAGTACCCTTTTTTCACCATTTTCACCCCATGTTTTTCCAGGTCTGTCCCTCTCTGTCTCCATCTCAGTGACCAACTACGTACACCTTATGTTGCAAAATCGAAGAAGTTGAATGCATGCTTGTGTTTAGGGAAACATGGATCAGCGTGACAATAGTGACCCATACAGGATCGTGACCAGTACATTTGCATGCATACACACTTCCATTATTTCATACCTTCATCTTTCACCTGTTATCTCCTTTTTTTTGTTGCTTCTCCATTCCCTTTCTATTTATACCCTACCAGCTTTTCATTTTTGGCACAACCTTTCCATTCTTCTCATCCTCTTATTTGTTTTCTATCTTGTCTCTCTTGATCAGTGAAAAAAGAAGAATAATCATGTGCCCGGTAGCAACAAGTGGGGGGAGGTGGTGTCCGACGACGGAGCAGCTGATGATCCTGGAGGAGATGTTCAGGGGCGGGGTGAGGACGCCGAACGCAGCACAGATACAGCAGATAACCGCACACCTTTCTCACTTTGGCAAGATCGAGGGAAAAAACGTCTTTTATTGGTTCCAGAACCACAAGGCAAGAGACAGGCAGAAGATAAGAAGAAGACTCAGCAGGCAGCTCTTGCTTCAGCAGCAGCAGCAGCAGTTTTACCATCATCATCAGATGGAGTTTCGTGGTGAAGATAATCGGTGGCAGCAGCAGGTGATTAGTTGCAGCCAACTCTTTGACGCCTTCATGGAGCCTGCAGCTCCTAAGTCTTATGCCAACACTGCTTTTGGGACGTTTCACAATCATGTCTCATATCAGGGCTCATCTACTCTTCAGCTTGCTCAGGTACCTTTATTTTTTATTTTAAATTTACCCTGTTAGTAAATCAGCAGTTTAGCAGTGATTAGTAGTAGTTTGTTTATGCAACAGAAACTCTTGAGCTGTATGACAGAAACTTCCCATTCAATAGAAACTCAGTATATACGTCACATTTCAAACAGGAACATGTTAAGATACAAGTGAAATGCCTGTATGACAAGTGTTTGCTTGAGCTCTTGAGCTGTCTTTATCCCGAACAAATGTGTGAACTTCTTATCGGTGTTAACTAGTGAACTTGAGTCTTCAAACAAATTTGTGTCTGTACCTGTGAGGAGCTCGTTTTAATCTCAATTGTGGAAGTGTTTTATATTTATGGAAAAGGGAAGTTGCAGCTTCTCTGCTCATGTGCAACTGTAATAGGCAAAAACAAATTCAATTCAATCATTCAATCATTCTTTTTATTTTTTTGTTTTTTGTTTATTGTTTTGAATTTCAAAAACAATGGGATTTGCTACTGTTCTTTTTTACCATTATATCTATCCATACACTAGATATTCCCTGACATTTTGGGTTCTTTATTTTTGTCCCTGACATTTTATGATTTGCTTGTTAGACTCCTTTTATTTTGTGCTTTAACTAACTTTAGGTTCTTTTTTCTCATTCATGAAGTCAAATGTTAGCATGCAACACTCACAGCCGCTGGTTCAAAGCTTCGCCACCCCGTCATGCTGTAAACAGCCAGGGAAGGGACGAGAAAATCTTATCAGCGGAGTCAATGGTGAAGATAGCTGGATGATGGCATCTAACGTTGGTCTTGAATCAGAGGTTTGGAGCAGTTCATGTATCGCATCAAGGCCCCCGCTGAAAACCCTTGAACTGTTCCCCATCACGGGCAACAGCCTCAAGGAGAATGGCGACGATACTAGCAGCAGACCTGCGCAGTCACCTGCTCACTGGCTTCATGCCCCGGCTCGGGTTGAAGATTATGCGCAGATGTCTTCCTTCGGAGCCAACATTCGTGTCTAAGACGTGATCAAGAGCTAGATTAGTTTTTTATTTGAAAGAAGACGTTAAAAAACTTGAGTTCAGGGTTGAGATTCATAGGCTGTTTGTTCAAATACTGGTAATATTGTGATCATATTACTTCAGTTATAAGAGTTCACAATACTAATTGTATTTGAATGGCGCGTACCTTTTCCTGTTTATGAATCAATGAGTCACTGTGATATATGAATTCCAACTTGTCTCATTATGTGATGAAAATCTAAAATTAAGTACCTTCGATTATTTGGTCGTCATTGTTTTTGTGTTTTGTGTTTTTATTCTTCATTATTCATTTTGTACAGCTTGACAAGAGTCCAGAGC
Source organism: Drosera spatulata (assembly GCA_035668315.1). Taxonomy (NCBI): domain Eukaryota; kingdom Viridiplantae; phylum Streptophyta; class Magnoliopsida; order Caryophyllales; family Droseraceae; genus Drosera; species Drosera spatulata. The sequence goes on from JAOVYX010013263.1 coordinate 68,733, forward strand.
TTATTTATAATGCATTTAATATGTGACTTAGCTTCGCCAAGGGAAAGATATAACTTGTGGATAGGGTTGTTCACGGGTCGAGTATTGACAAGCTTAAACTCACTTACTGTTTATCTCAAGTCAGGTTTGTCTTGAACTCAAACTCGAGCTGGGAAGTGGGCGTCGAGTTCAATACGCACCAATACTCGCGAATTCACGTACACCGCATCGAGTTGAACTCGAATCGGTCGAATAACTCAAACTCGAGTTTTTGACAATCAACAAGCTTTCACTATGTTAATTAATCAATTTAGACTTTATTTAATATAATGGACAAACTTTTTTTGAATAAATAATTCAAACAAAAATATACAATACAATTAAACATATATACAATGATTGAAAACTAAAGCAAAATATATTTAATAAGAAATTAAATAAATTATTTAGATATTTGAAATCTTCTGTCGGTCTCATTAAATAAGGTTTCACTACTTCGAACTCGTTTATCGAATCGATCTGTTCGCGAACTTTTCGAGTCGGTTTCACGGTTTTTTTAATTGAAAAAAACCGTTAATCGAACCAAACCGAAATATGGGATTCGGTTCGATTTTTTCGATATTTTGTTATTTCGATATTTTATTTTTAGCATTAATTCAGTTCGGCTTCGGTTAGTGACTTACGAAAAATTCAAGTAATTCGATTAACTGAATAACCGAATTTTCAATTTTAAATTCTATTTTTTAATTTACATGATTATTTTTTTTTCTTTGACAAAGATTCTTTTTATGACATTAATAAAGCATAAAAAAGACTAAAAATATCATAATCCTTCATCATAGTTTTCATGTTCGGCATTTATTTTTTACAATAACATTTATGGACTTCCTGTATATGGTATACATATCAAAGAATATTGATTCCAAGATTTGAGATTCAACATTTTAAATTGATTGTTTTTCTTAGATTTGCTAAATAATAGCATTTCTTATGTTCATTACTTTTCTTATGATAACATATAACTTACTTAAGATATACGAACTTAATTTCGATTATCACGTTGCTTATTGTGCAAACAAAAAAACATCAAATTTCGATAAATAATTGAATTAATTGAATTTTTTTCGATTATTTCGGTTCGATTTTTTATAATAAGCAAAATTATTTCGGTTAATAACCAAATGAAATTTTGCTAATAACCGAATTATCAACCCTATCACGAACCCAATCGTCGGGTTTCACAAACCCAATTTTTGAGTCTGAGTTTGGTTCGGTTACGGGGGTCAGAGTCGAGTCGAATCGGGTTTCACAAACTCGGACTCGAACCACCCCACGAACTACCTGACCCCCGAGTACAGCTCTAATTGTGGATGTACTCATTAAGTGAGACCTGCAATTGCTTGTGGCAGTAATAAAGCATTGTACGAGTATATATCAGGTCGCCGGAACGTGTAACTGATGTGATCCCTTTTAGCTGTTAATCAGATTACGAGCTGTTCTACATTGATTATACACTCAGATTTTTTAACCACTAGCTTAACAGAAGTTCTTTCAACACTGCCCGAGAAACATTCCACGATCAACACAGCTAATCAGTTTTCTTCATGTTGTCTTATACAAAAATGTCGAATGCTATGGAGGGTCGTTAAATATATTAACTCATTAATTAAAATCAGAGAATTCATTGTATTCCTCGCTTCCTTAGTACTACTTCTGATATAGCATTTCAGAAGCTACTGCTATTTGCATCTGTTGTTTTGCTTCCTGGACTTGCTCTTTTTACAATTTACTTGCACATTTTTGCCCTTCTTTCCTCATGTTTCGGCTCTGCTCTTCTCATGTTAAAAGCTGACAAAGCAAAAAATTTGCAAAAGTTTTGGGCAGACGACATTGCAGTGTACTACTCGTACCGCATGTTAAAATCCAAAGATGGCCCCCTCATTTTTGCTCGTTTCTTTGGCGTCGACTGAACCAAATATGCTAATAGCATCTGTTTCTGCAAATAGTATCTAGTGCTCCCAGAATAGTATCTGGTGCTGCTGAAAGTACATCATCAGTCTCATAGAACGCATCACAACCACGTCTTGTTTCGTAACAACATAGCAAAAGAACAGAACTGAAGACAGCAACTAAAATAGAACGATTGGTTCGAACTAGCTTTGATCATAAGAGTAATCGTAATTGACACATTGGTCTAATCCTAGACCTAACGGGATACACAGTCAAGATGGCGAGCAATTGTGAAATCGGGTTTACATGTGAGACAGGACTGTCGATTCCCGATGGCTACAAATTGTCTATCATCCTATGACTAAAGAACTTTTGCTTCGTTATAACAACAAATAAGTGACTGAAAAGATTACCGTCAAGTTGTCTGATGAATATTTATGTTTAATCTATGGTTTGTTTCTTTGGGTCGCAGCATATGTATGAATATGATCAGAGAGCAGGTTCAACCATGGGCCATCCGAAACTAGAAGATGCATTAACAAGAAAACGACAAAAAATCTACAACCGAAGAGAAAAACATAGCAGTAGTGCTACTACACTAGAAATTTTCCTTGTGAAACTGAAATCGAGTGGACGTGTTTAGACTAAAATCTTGACAAAGCTCTTTTAGTGGTTTCGTCAGCGTCGCACTTCCACAGTAGAAGACACCTGCAGCAACACCACGATATGAGAACGATACACCATTAAAGTGTTGAACTGAACAATGAAAAAATGATGTTACCAATTCGGGATTGTGGATGGGCGCTGGCCAGATGACCGAATACCTTTTTCCAATTAGGCCTTGCAAAATGTGTCCGTATCTGCAGGTTTAGCCAGCATTAGGCATAAAACATTCGAAAATAACATATTGAACCAGAAGAAGAAAATCCCACAGGCATATTACAACTTGCATACCCTGCTTTCTGAAACAACGTCGACTCCGTTCTTGGCGTGCTGCAAAGACTGCACCATGGCAATCAGAGCTGACCGGGCATCACCTTCTTCATAGACGCTAGTCAAGTAACTGTGCATTTCTATCACATGCTGAGCCACATCAATCGCAATGCTCATAATTAGCTGTTTGCCTCAAACAAACAAGGAAAACAAAGAACTCCAACACCAGTTTTCACACAAAAGATTAGATCGTGAATTTACTCTTCAATAGATGATAGAGCAAATTAATTTTGAATGCTGAATAAATGGTACTTGGCTTAAGACTCACATCTCTGTCATAGTCCGCGATATCATCCATGACACCTTTGAACCACTCAAACGAGGATTGTTCCCTTGTGACCCAATAGAAATATGCCCTTTGGGGACCGACCTTGTCTAATTGATCCTGCAAGAATTCATCTCTGTACAGTTTTAATCACTTCCTCTGATTTACTTGCACCGGGTTCTTGTCAATTTTTCACTCACCTTTTCACCGTTCTGTTTCATGTGATGAAGCAGATCCTTTATGATGCTGATGAATGGAGTGGCTCCGATTCCGAGTCCGATGAGCAAGAGAATATCATACTTCTTGTAGTTTTGTGCTGGAGCTCCATATGGGCCCTTGATGATTATTCGTGGAAAGCTGCCATTACAAAGCTCTCGCATCAAGCAATTTCATGAAGGTTTACACTTATATGACCTTACGAGTTGAGCTTACATCGCAGGCTGCAGTTGATCCTCGTAATCTGTCATCGCTCGAGTCTCCAGTCTCATGAGTCTTCCTTTTTCAGGAATCGCAACAGGAGGTGCACAAGCCTGAGAAAAGAGAAAACTTTGAGAACTTCATGCAGCGTGCAGAAGAGGACGGCCAGTATAATGTTTCTTTCTTCTCATCCAAACTCACTTGATAACGCAAAGAAAGCAGAGAAATTATCATTCATGTTTCAGTCGTTTAGATGATAGATAAATAGATGTAACCTTTGCAAATTTTTCCCGAAGGGCCCCAGTCCAGTCTCCTAAAGTACGAATATGGACACTCACGTAGTCATCGTCAGGAGCTGAAGTGATGGAAAAGGGATGCCTGTAAAATATAAGTTGCTATTATACCGAACCAGCAGAAGTCTTATAAATGCACGATTCAGCAATGAACCGAATGGGCGTAGTCTATTTACCATTCAAAACTGGATATATCAGGACACTTCACGAACAAGTACATTCCACTCTTGTATCTGAATCCCGGTGGTTTGGTCATGTAGAGAGCGAGAACATTTCCTGGGTAGATAATGGCCTTGATGATACCAACATGAAGGTTGTGATCATGGATAGATGTCAGCGTTCTTTCACTAGCATAGAGCAAAATGGGGAACGCGACATACATCCAAGTCTAATAATGAAAAGAGAACATAAAACCATTAGATCATTATTCGAGATATACAGTAGCAAAATCATACGAAGCAGCAGTGTAATTTCATCTGGTTCGAAAAATCCAAACATACCGTCTTCTTCTGCCATTCCAGGGTGAGGAACAGGAAGTAGCCATGGATGATCAAGAGAACATAAACCACCACTAGCAAATGATGGGCGTACCAAAAGGCATTGAATCCGGCCAGATGATGAATCGGCCAAGGCAGTTTTATGACATTTCTCCGAAAGGAATGAGTCGCTAGTGTGAAGACAAACGCCATCAGTATGACCATGATGATACCAGTGACTCCTGGAATGCTGTTGACCAAGCTCCCATATGTTGGCTGCCTGTAATTAAAGTTTACCCCCAGATACCTCATGAACTTTTCCCTGGGGCAATAGATGAGTCTAAAGAAGTCACAGGATACATGCATTATGACATGGAGAAATGTCCCCAGGACAATGCCAGCGGCAATCGTCTTGTGAAAGTTGATGTTATCATCGAAAGGAACTAGCCTGCCCAGCCATGTTGATCTGAGCTTTGTGAGAGTCCTCCTACACACAGGGAGCAGAATGAGAGCCATGTTGAACTTCAGAGTCTCAGCGGCACCCTTGGCAACACAGACGCAATAACCCATGACTTGGAATGCCGCCTTGTGTCTATACTGAACAAACTTATAGGTAAAGAGTAACACGTTGATAACCACCCAAAGTGCGACCATCCAGATCCTCTTCCAGTTCTCATGGATGAACTCTGCTGTCGTGGACATGGTTTTCATGACCGGGTGCCTGCAACTTATGGGGATCATTGTTTTTGTTAGAGAATGAGTCCGCTTCAGCTTTGTGCTTCCCTCAGACGTCCCAACCATACCTCTTAGTAAGGTTTCAAGTTGCCATATCTGTTCATGATGAAAGAATTAATAATAACACAATGATGAACTTAAGCATCACAATCGACAATGCATCAATGGAAGAAGTAGCCGATTGTGAAAATGTTACATCAATGTATCCACGGTGGTCTGGGTCTAGCTCTTCCATGATCAGAGCTGCATAAACAGATGCTTGTTGCTTGAGCTTATTCAACTTGTTAGCCGAGGCGCTCAAGACCAAAACCTATAGAGCAACAGAACAAATCGGGATCACTTCAGATAATCTATTTTACAGCATAAGAAGATCATTAACACCTTGAAGAATGTTTCGCCGTCGAAACACCTTGAAGAATGTTCTGTTTTTACCTCCAGAACTTCATCCTCTGAAAGCTTGCCATCTCCATTCTTGTCGCACCTACAAGAAGAAGGCGCCAATCATTCCCCAAATTGACCTAAAACACCATTAGAAAAAGTAAAAACATGGACAAGCAAACAAGGAGGAAAGAAATGCCCACATGTCAAAGAAAATCTGAAGGCGGGCATCAATATCTTGGCTGGTCATGTCTTCCCAAAACATCCTCATTTCATCAACCGTTATCCCATTTGCAGCATTGATGTTCCTTCTCCTAGCTAACGTATCAAATAACTCACCAGCAAATTCCTTGGAGTCCCCCATTCCTGATGAACAAGCAAAAAACTAGCAAACTCATATCGAGATCAAATAACAACCTGAAAGTATTACAGAATAGCAAAGAAACTAAAATCAGGACTTTACCAATGACGGCTCCGAATTTGTCCTTGGGAAGCCTGCCATCAACCGCGTTCTGGTTGAAGCGTTTTTCAATGGGCTTCCAGCCGTCGCCTTCCCTACAAGTAGCACCATCCATGAACCTGAGGCCATTCAATCCCCTGGCCGCCGAAGACTGCATCCGGCCCATCCTGGGGGCAGGGACAGGCTGAACGGCCACATTTCTCCTCCTAGAAAAGCTGGAACTGGTGCTGGTACCCGAGTCGAAGGCAATAGAGTCGACCTGGTGGTTCCTCTCGACCACAGAAGCGCCATCGTTGATGGGGACATCGGTCATTCGATCAATCTCAGCGCTCTCAACGATCCTTTTTCCAGGATCCTCTGTCCTGCTCATTTGAACCCTCAAAACCCCCAAAACCCCCAAATCCCTCTTTGAATGTTTCTCTCTGGATCTCCCTCTCTATTTTATGGGTTGCCTCCAATGAAGGAGACAGAACCCAAGGGATTTAACCAATTTCAATGGAAAATTCAACAAAAACACGACATGGGATGTCGAGGAAGATGAAGTTCAAAGGGGCACAGAGAGGAATAAAATGAATCAATGGTGGCAAAATGAGCTGCAGTTAGTATATTTTTGTTTCTTTGGAAGGTGGGTTTTGATTGTCTAAATATATACATAAGAAACCAAGGGGTTTCTTCTTCCTCCTCCTCGTCCCCCTTTTCTTCCCACCAATGGGCAACAGAGCACACAGAGATCTCTTTGCTTTTTATTTTCTTAAAAGTGTTTGATTAGGAAAACTGGATAGCAGAAACAATAAACAAAGATCTGATGGAGGTATCTCTAAACAAAAGTCCCCATAATTCAGGTATGATATTGTAAAATACATGAAAATACAGGAAAAAAAGGACTTTATGATAGGAAAATCATATTTAAGACTCATAGTATGTAACTATTGTTCAACTTGATCTCAGATCCATTTGGCATCGTGCTCTGGCGCCATATTAACTGCCAGCCAATGTAATCTTTTTTGGCGGTAAATAATTCTGTTCCCATTTTTAGTGAAAAAATAGAGATTCATAAGTTGTTCTTAATATTCTATTTCTAGCACCGTGACGACCTCAGTTTTGTCAGTACAATAGACATCCTGTTTTTTTTTTTTTTCAACGAAACAGGAGACATAGTTGCAAGCATGTCTTCCTTTGAGGAAGACCACTAAGCTGCAACCTTCTCCTTTTCGTTCCTCCTCTTTCACTCTCAGAAAACATCAATGCTTTACAACATCTAAAGATCTGAAATTGCCCAGAAGAGGTTAGGGGATTGTGAAACGACCCGGTCTGAGTTCAACCTCAGGGGAGACTGAAGCGAAGTCAATCTAAAGGAAAAAACTCCCCTGTAATGCAATCAATAGACCACAAGCATAACTCATAAAGTTTAAAAGTGGTTTGTAGATCTAGTGTCTTTGATGAAGGAAGGGATGCAAGCCGAGGTAGTCGACTGCCTCGCTTTAACTGTTGAAATGCAGTTAACGAGTGAGTGTGTGGTGATGCAGTGCTGTGCAAGTGTTCAAAGGGGAGTTCAGCATACGAATGACAGCACACCTTAGCGAGACTACTGAAACCACGAATATCGACATGTTTCAGAGGCAAAAATGCAGGTTTCAATAAACCCACAATCCATTAAGCAATGTCTTCTTGCTGGATGCTCCTGGTTCATTTGGTATTATACAAGGTCTTTTAAGAAGTTCGACTTCCTACCTGATCCAACAGGATCCTAGTCGATCATCATAAACCAAGTCCTAGGATACGTTCACAAAGGAGAACAAATATATATAATTCAAAATGGACAGAATCAAAACTATATCATTTCGTAAGACAACTTAACAGAACCATTATTTACGGCTGCCGCAAAAGCTACAACTATCTGTGTAGCGACAAATTCATAAGCATCAAGATTCTACCAGCAAAAGATAAGCTTTTGCTGTTTCCCGCATGATCTTTTTAACGAATACTATATACTATATTCAGCTTGCCCATCAGATTAATGTACGCATGGTTGTGTTACCTTCTTTTAGGGAAAGGTGCATCACAGCCAGGACAATCACCAGCCTGTGAGAACATAAGATCCATCCAAAACCTGCAGCAACAAAGAACGGATACAGTCTATTAAAATTTTTTCATGGAAACTTGAGACATAAGATTCACGATTCACACAAGATGTGGACAATCGCGCAAGCTATGCTGTAGATTTCTGGTTTTCAAGTTCTTTCCTCATTCAACAGCGACTACAAAGGAATGTTTAACATGTATATCAGTGTATTTAGACAGAAAGTAAAATATCCCTAAGACTTAATAAAACGGTATGTTTGTGTTCTACAAGCAGAGGAAAGAAAAGACCATGACTAGCTGCCTGCGCGGCAACTTTTGGTTGGAGATGGCAGAACAAGAGAAAAGCAAGAACTCGGTCAAAAATATGAAGCATATTCCAAGGTTGTTGCAGATCATAGAGAAACCTCTCTCATTCTTACATGCTCATTTAAAATGGCAAAACAATATAGGAAAACAACATGAAGTACCTGAAAATTTCAGGCATAAGCTCGAATCTCGAACTCAAACTTGTCTCACACCAAAAGGGTCACCATCAAATTCTTGAGTTGTTGTATTTTCTTGACAGAACAGCTTATTGTCTTGCATAGGGTTGAAACCAAGTGTCTCCCATACCATTGGATGAGTTTGGTCTACAGCACCTTGCTCATGTAACTCCAGGCTATTTGCAGCATCTCCCATGTGTTGCATTGTATCAAAGTGCATAACATCCATTGGGTTATCATCAATGGCACTTGGAGGCTCAAGATTAAGATCCGCAGTCAAATCAAAACCAGTTTGTTCCTCATTCCCATGATCTGCCATTGTTGAGGTCCCTTCATCGTGCTCGGTAGCATCCTTCTTTGGCTTCTTCCATTTCTTTGTAGATGAAGTACCATCATCCTCAAAATCTTCTTCCACTCTGTCTCTATGCAAATAGACCCACAACTTCCTCCCTCCATCAAACTGTACACAAGGATCCCGTTCGTAGTGCAAACGATCAAGGGCCCCACTGACAACATGATTTACCTTAGAGTCAGAGATATCCCCCACAATGTACTGGGAGTCCCTTATCAAAGTACACACATCGGCTCTAGTGCCAATACTCCCTGGCAACCTGGCAGCCGCATCTCTGACAAGACAAAGGATCGTCACATGAGGAGGCCGATCCTTCTTCAACATGAAATGGTCCCTAGCTTTTGATGATGGCTTACCACCACCTCTTCTCAGTGGAGCGACAATTGATTTTTTACCATCAGCGGCAGTGTATGAGAAGGCTCTGTCAGGAACCAAGTATCTGAGCTCCTCTTCCTTACGGAAGTAAGCCCTAACTTCTTCTGAGCTAGGGTTGATGGTAGCTAGGCTCTTCTGGGCTCTCAGATCCTTGAATCTTTCCTTCTCATCGCGGTTGGCTAGCATCATGTCCACAGGAGGAGCGGGAAGGCTCCCTAGTTGCTGTAACGTCTCCTGGCCACTTTTGAGCCAATTGGCAAACGCATCCACTAACTTTACCAGTAATTTATGAGGTACTCCCCACGCTTCAGGTGATACCACCTCCTCACAGATTTCATGACCTGATGAACTATGTGCAGCTGGACCAACCCAGTACCAGCTTTTTGTCAGCTTCTCAAACTGCACAAGAGGCTTCCAACTCTTTGCCCCCAGAGGTGCAGTTCTGGAGGAAAGGATCTTTAGAACTCCTCTAACTAATTCCTGAAGAGGCTCTTGTGTCTCAAGAATACAAGGATCTCGAGGATTTGATCTCACACGATCTACAAGTTCCTGAAGAGTGAGTGAAGGCACATTCCCTGGCAGCAATCCAGTGTTTTCACCCGTCTGGTTTTCATTCAGGCCCTGAATAGGAAGTGAAAGCACATTCCCTGGCAGCGATCCAGCATTTTCACCCGTCTGGTTTTCATTTGGGTCCTGAATAGGAAGTGAAGGCACATTCCCTGGCAGCGATCCAACAGTTTCACCCGCCTGCTTTTCATTCAGGTCCTGAATAGGGAGTGAAGGCACATTCCCTGGCAGTGATCCAGTATTTTCTCCTGCCTCGTTTTCATTCAGGCCCTGCACAACTTTCACTCCACTATCGTCAGTTTTGCCAAGATGCTTCCCAGCCACCAAAGAATCTTCCGGATCTGGAGGAATCAATGCCATGCGGACAGCAGAAAGAAGATGCACAACAGAGAATGAGAAGCCAGTATGGACTGTAGGAGTTATAGGAATGAAAGGTTTCTTCCGTGGTTTTGGTTCCGGCTGAGGAGCTGCAATTACTGTATCCTTGGGTTCTGGCTCAAGAAATTCTATATCCAGGGAACCTCTGTCTGCCTCAGCTTTTTTCTTAGACTGCTTCTTCAAGGAAATGGGTTCATCCAGTTGCTGCTGAGTAGACTGCAAAAAATCAGACTCGTCTTGCCTGTCCTTGTCCACATCACCCTTCTTCTGTTTCTGCTTCTTAGTCACAGAACTGCAGCCAATCGGGGACGGATCAGAACCTATCACCTGTGAATATCCAACAAAATCATCCACCACACTGGAACTCGGTGGCATCCCAGTCACTGGTTGAGCTCTCTTGTGCTGATCTCTTTGAACGGGCTTTCCTTTTTTATCATAACCAGCTCTGGAAACAAAAGGCCGACCACGCGATTTCAGTTCGCTCATCACTAAGTGGTTACCATCATCTTCAGTTTGAAATTGATCGGATGAGTCTGATTCAGTTTCCTCATCCCTGAAGAATTTTCTGCTGCGGTGTATTCCATCCAGTGATCTATCCCCTTGGATCTTTTCTTGCAGCTTGGATCTTTTCTCACGTTGAGCGGCACTACCATTCATTTGCTGCAGAGAATTTCTCACAGACTTGAGATTAATATCGTGAAGCACTTTTCCAGACTTTGATTTATGGCTTCCTAGGCTGGAGTGCGACTGCCAGAGTGTTTCCTTGCCCTGATACGGATCTAATTCATCTGAAAAGTCAGGTCTATTTCCTCTGGTTGCCACCTGCGAAGTTCGGCCTTTAGACGATATGAAGTAATTCTCATATGCAGGAGTCAGATACTTGTCCTCAGTACTGGGTTCATATAAATTTCTCATATTTGATGGTCTTGCTTTCAAGAACTTAATATCGGAGTGCTGGCTCACGTTCATCTTTCGATCATGTAATCGGTGATCAACCTTTGATGACATTGGCATGCCTGTATCGCCGTCACCAAGATATTCATTGGTCCTGAAGGTTTTGCGCTTCTTAATGGACTTAATAGAGCCATTTCTATCAATGGCATTGCTATGCGTTACATATTGGTCTCCCTGGAGAGCAAGTGCCTCTTCCATGTTATCTTCATCATCCAGGTGAGCTCTTATCCACTGTGCTGGAGCCCTTGGATCATAAGCAGCTGGTGACCGATGCTTCTTCAAGAATGACTTTGAATCATAAGGACCAGAATCAAGATCAGCTCTTGATCGTTTCTGTGGAGACAACTTTGATCCTTCCACTTTCGGCAACCCTTTCTTATTCCGTTTGCCAAATGTCAGGGATTCTAAAGCAATCAACTTTTCTTGATGAAGGGGATGATTTGGAGGACCGGCCCAATACCCAGCATCACGGCTAGCTTTCTGCATCGTACTTCTTCTCTTGGATCCTTTACGGCCCAAATAATCACCAGAACCCTCCCTCTCTGAAGAATCAGTCTCAAAGTCTCCAGCCTTCTCATGCATTATGTTCTTTTGGCTTCTCATCAAGTTCAGAACTTCAAGTTTCTCTTGAATACCATAACCTTTGTAACCCTGCCAGGCATCCCTTATCTGCAAGAAGTTAGTCACCATACAATCTTGATAATTTCGCAGCATGTGATGGTGCTGACACCTCTGAAAGAAATTAAGGCCCTGGCGATAAAGGGCTACTCTCGGCTCACATAACCCTCCCTTCAACATCTCGAACAACCTATTCACAGGACTACCAAAATGGAAGGTATCCCCTTGAAACAGCTCCTTCAATGTATGCATGAAAGTATCAACATCCATGTCCGGTAGGTACTTAGTGAGACCGAACCGCTCCGCCTCAGTCAAGCACTCATTCCACACCTCCAACGACAGAACTTCCCGCAAATCAGGCAGATCATAGAGCTCAAAAGGAATGCAACAAGTCTGATCCCCAACTTGACAGAACTCCGACCCGCTCTCCCCCAACTCCAACAAATCGAAATCATCCGAACCCGCCCCGGAATCAGCATCATCATACTCATCATCATCATCCTCAGAAGCAATAGAGCTTCTCCTAGGAAGCTCGTCCCCGTCACTCGACATACTATCCTTAATCCTCCTGCTCCCAATCAAAAACCTCGAATCAAAACTTCAAATCAATACTCATTCAACATCAAACTCACAAGCTCCTCAAAAAAATCACATACCTTTCAAAACCACAAAGCGCCCGACGCCTCCAATCAACAGAATTTCCAATCCCAAAACCACCCAAACTCGAAGCCCTAATCCCAAAATCCCGACGCCGAATCAACACAATTCAATGCACTGAAAGCAAGAAAACCACGAATCAATGAACCACACAACAAAGAACACAGTGAATTATGGAAACAAATCGAATCGAAAAAATACTAATTCGATCACCCGAGCGACTCCAATACCTAAACCACCAAGTTAGGGGACGAAAACGATGAAGAATCAAGCCGGCGGCGAGGGAATCGGCGGCGGAGGAGACCGCGATTTTGGGGCAGATATCGAGAGCTTGAAAACCCTAGAAGAGAGAGAAAACGAGGAGTTTGTTTTTGTGATATAAAGTGGGAAGAGAGAGAAAGTGAGGGGGAGAGTGGTGGGGAGAGAAAGGTTTTATATACCAGGAAGGAGGAAGAAGACGATGGGTGAACCGATGAAAGATTTGGGCGGGTCGTGTTTCGGGTCTGCTCCGGGTCGGGTCTTTAATTTTTTAAGGGAAGGTTGTGTTTTTTGGCCATCGTCTTACTCCCACGGTACAAAAATTAATACACTTTTTATTATATGTAATATTTTTTTATTTAAATTGTTTAAAAATATAATGAATATTTTATATTTAATAATTTTTTATATAAAAAAATGTTATAATAAATCATCATTTGTTATAATATATTCATTATCTTTTTTTATAAGTATTACTGTAAACGCCACCGTCTCATAAAAATATTTTTTTTCCTCAACTCTCACAAAAATTCAATACACACATAAATTCATGTTTCGAGTCAAACTCGGGGTTAGTACAACAAAAGAATATTACACATGGATTAATAAAAAAGTTGATTTTTTTTGTAAAATGATAATCTTGTCCTTAGTTATAAAATACATCAAAATTTGATTGTATGCATTCATCAACTAACAGTATAAATATTTTAATTTATAATATAAAGCAATCAATATGCAGTATTTATTACGTTGCTGCTGCAGCATACATGTATTTTCATTGTTATATAGTTTGATTATTAATTAACAAGTTTTAAACACCATGGTTTGCCATTTTCATCAAATGACTGATTATAATCTTCATTTATCAATGACCCGGTATTATGATAGATTAAAGGATTTTTACCAAAAACACTATTGTGTTCTTAAATAATTCCATAAAGCATATCTAAAACTTTGAAATTCCATCCGACAACCCAAAACCTTCAATATTGGTCATATTACCAACTTTTGTCTTGAATCGGTCAAATACAAACACAAGAAGCCAAAAAAATTTAAAAAGCAAAAAAGTTTCATTTATCAATAAAATTCCATGGATTTTAATACCCTTTTATCATCTTCTTCCTCGTATCTGTCAACCTTACGACAGCTCAAGTGGCTTTTTATGAACAGTGGGAACGGTCCAACCGTCTTTGTGTTATGTTCATAAATATCAAATTATCTGCTAGTATTTGTGGTTCTGTCGAGAAGCATACTAAGGTAAAGGACTTACTTAAGACGATTGATTCGTAATTTGAGTTTTCAGAAAAGGCTCATGCCATGACCCTAATTATGAAGTTTGCGTCTCTATCATGAAGATGAGGGACATTATGGCTCAGCTGAAAAACCCCGAGGTTGAGATTCCTAATACTTTTCTTGTGTATTATATTTTAAACACTCTTTTCCAACAATATGCACCTTTCAAGATCTCCTACAATACACACAAAAGTCAATGGTCAATTAATGGGTTTATGACCATGTGTGTGCAAGAGGAGCAAGGGTTGCTTATGGAGTCTCGAAAAAGTGCTCTCTTGACAACACAAGAAAAGGGTAAGGAGCAAGACAAGAAGAAAGGGAAAGGTAAACTACCTGCCCAAGCTGACATTGAGAAACAATCCAAGTGCTTCTTTTACAGAAAAAAAAGATATCTGAAAAAGGATTGTGTTAAATACAAGGCCTGGCTCGAGAAGAAAGGTAATCTAATCTCATATGTTTGTTATGAATCTAATATGGCTGATGTTGGTCATAACACTTGGTGGATTGACTCAGGTACTACAATCCATACTTTCAATTCCTTGCAGGGTTTTCAAAGCCACAGGAGACCAATAGGAAGTGAGCAAAGCATCTACTCCGAAAATAAGATGTCTTCGCAAGTTGAATCTATTGGGACCTGCAGATTAGTCCTAGATAGTGGTTATGTTTTGTACTTGGAAAAGACCTTTTATGTTCCAAGTTTCTCTAGAAACTTGATTTCGATATCAAGACTTGTATCTTTGGGTTATTCCTTTAATTTCTCAGATTCGACATTCAGTTTATCGTTTAAATCTGATGTAATTGGAGGTGGTATTTTGTCTGATGGTCCTTACCGTTTAAACTTACATAACAATACCTTTTATGATGCGATGCATGCTCATGTTAATGCTGGTATAAAACGAAGTGTTGTGAATGAGGGTTCCTCTATGTTATGGCATCGAAGTTTAGGACATATCTCCACTGATTGAGTTAAACGATTAGTAAATAATGGAGTTCTCGATACTTTGGATTTTACTTATTTTGATACTTGTATGGATTATATTAAGGAAAAGCAAACCAACAAGTATAAGAAAGGTGCCAAAAGGAATACAGACATATTAGAGACGATACATACGGATATTTGTAGTCCCAACATGGACTCGCATAGTCAAAAGTACTACATCTCATTTATTGATGATTACTCACGTTACATGTATCTCTACTTACTTCATAATAAGAATGAAGCTTTGGATGCTTTTAAAATATTTAAAAGTGAACTGGGGAAACAATGCATAAAGCAAATTAAGATAATGAGATCAGATCGAGATGAAGAGTACTACGGTAGATATATTGAAGATGGACAAGCACCTGGTCCGTTTGTAAATTTTCTTCAAGAATGAAGCTTTGGATGCTTTCGAAATATTTAAAAGTGAAGAGGAGAAACAATGTGTAACGCCCCCGGATTTTCGTATCGGAAGACACGTGGACGTTATGTCGTCATGGTAGTTTCTCCTTGTCTCCAGTCATATGATTAGAACAACCGGAGTCAACGATCCAATCTTAGTTGTAGTCTAACCTTCCTGAGTTTGGAGATACTGAAAGGACAACTTCCTCCGTGGTTGCGAAGGATGCACAGATATCCCACTCTTCTTTACTTCCACCATCATGGTGGGTGCGGGTCATCATATTTCCTTCAATATTTTTCTTCTTAAACTAACAGTCACGGACGATGTGATCCTTCTTGTCACAATTATAGCATTTGAAGTATTTTTTATGCATGTCCTTAGATGACTGTCCTCTTTTGTCTGGGATATGTTTTGTTCCCCCTAAATTTGTGTCCTTTTGTTGATGTCTCATAGGGCTACTCCTTTGTTTCACACTAAAGAGTGCTTCTTCTTCACTCTTTGTGAAAACACCCGATATTTGTTTAGCCAGAGTCTCTTGATTGGTCAACAGACTTTTCAGATTCGTAATGGATGGTGGAGTAGGCCATCCTTGTACTGCCATAATAAATGCGACATATTCTGGCCTCAGTCCATGGAGGATGATCCTTCTCATCCTGGACTCATTAATTTTGAACTCTGGATCTAATTGAGATATGTCCCAACATACATTTCTTATTTTTGTGAAATACTGGTTGATAAACATACCTTCTTATTTTGTAGACATCAACTCATTCTCCAAAAGTTGGAGTCGGGCATCATGTTTCTGCGAGAAGAGTGACTTGAACGTGTCCCATATCTTTTTCGGAGTATGTGCTTCACGTATGTGCTCAATCAACTCCTTCTCAATGGTTGTCTTGAGCACATACATAACCTTCCCAGCTTTGATCTTCCACTTCCTATATGCATCGGCATTCTCTGTGGAGGGTGGTGTGGTCTTATTACCACTAACAATCTTCCAGAGATCTTACCCTTGCAAATAGGACTCAATGTATGTACTCTAATAACTATAGTTGTTGTCATTGAGTTTCTCCACGTCTCCGGTTGTGTTCAATAGATCCGCCATGACTCCTTGTTGGCTGGTGTTGTTGAAGAGAAATCTCCTGCAATGGATATTGGCCGATCTACTTCATTTGTTTAAGTGGAAAGCTAGGTTGTGAAACAAAAGAAAAATGCTTTTGCCAAAGAAAAGCTCAAAGAGAAATTCATGTGCCGATGCAAAGCGAAGAACCTAACCAGGGCTGGCTTGACATGCTGAAAATCCTCTTGAAAGAGAGCCAAGAAGACAGAGCTTCTCTTGATGCCTTAGAGTTGTGCAAGTACTGGTATGACTTCCCATCTGCATTTCTACCTGTTCAATCTATTGGTATTCCATGTTCAATCTTCCCTTTTTGATGATCAGGATCGATAATTTTGCACCAAGTTAGCAACCTCGGCTCTGATATCATTTGTTGAGAAATTTAGAGGATATGAGTATGAACAATGAATCTTTATTGATATAACACACAAAGTATTACAATACGACTTTGCATACTTAATGCTTCACTATACAACTCACTCCTCAACACCTTAACAACTCAATGACACACTACACAAGTTGGATACGATACTTTGAAAGACTCTTGTGATTGTGGTAGGAGACTCTTGTTTGATGGATGACTTGCTTGCTTGATTGGATAATAAGTTGAGAATGCCTTGGACTCTTTATATAGTGGAGGATGGAAGTGTATGGAATGTCGGAAGGATACAGAAGATGTATGAGATATTTTGAAAGAAGAATCTAGATAAAAAAAAGGGATGGAGAAGAGTGGAGAATTCTATAAGTCTCTAAAATTGTTCATCTTCTTTGAACCATACATGTTGGGTTCAAGGATTGATCTTGAATTTGAGTCTTCTTTGGATTGGTGTTAGGCCTTCAACAAAAAACGGTAGATGGAATGGTCGACATGGCTGCCCGAGGAGAAACAAGTGTCTTCGCACTGTACATAGTTTCAAGGATAGTAAAATTGCTTTTTTTAAATAATGACATTATCTTTTTTACTGATTTCTGTGGAACTACCAACAGGCAGTCGCAAGCTCATGAAGAAGCTAGGCGAGCTAATGAAGAGCCGATGCAGGCTCTGGAAGATCCAAGTGGTAATGAAGATCCAAGAGAGGAAAATCCAGGAGAGGAAGATCCAAGGGAAACAGAGGGAGAGGCTAGAATTTTTGTGTGCGGAGGCGGTATTTATCTGTTAGTTTTACTAGTTTTAGTGTGTTTTATAGGCAAATGCCCATTGATATACTAATTGAAAATTTTACTGTGACGTGCAGTGTACTTGAGAATTACTTTTGAAGACTTCGGCTACATGGCGACGAACCCATATAAAAAACGATGACTTGATGATTGTGTGCAGACTCGTCCAGTGCCTTGCGAGTACCCTTACAGTGTTCTCGTTACTCCTGAAGTGTTGAGCTTTTTGTCCTATGAATTTGAGATTTGTGTTTTAGGATTTTAATGATTTCGTCATATATGCAGTTTGACATATTAGTCTCCTTTAGCTGCTTACTACTGCTGCATCCTCAGCTAGTGGTATGTCCCAAGAAATTAAGGCATCTACGATTCTGTTATTGGTCAAATCCTCTTCGTTAAGATCTCCTGTGATAATGCTTTTCTGTAGGGTCGTACCAATTGTATAGTGTATCTGTTGATATAGGTGCAAGTTGCTACGCATGTATTCATGCTGTTGTAGCAAAAAGGATTAAAAAAGTGAGGTTTTCTGTTTGCCCCTGTCCTGTCCAGAATGCAAGAGTGCATAAATATATGGGTTTGAGCCTGCTAATTTTAAGGTTCTGGAATGCTCACAAATAAGAGAAGATAACAAAGAAAGGACGAAGGGAGAGCGATTAGGCTTCTAATATTGTTGTACGATGTTCTTTTAGCTTCTCGCAAGTTGTTTATGGATTCGAACTGCTTGTGCTTGCTCAATCCTTCATAGATCATATTGATTTTGGAGCTATACTCCTTGAAAAATATAATGCCTGATACCATTTGTGGTGATAATTGTGATATGTCGCACCATGGTAAACGGTTGTGCCTGGTATCTAATATGATACCTAAACTAGTTAGGAATGTACCTTCGTGTTGAGTCGTGATTTGAATTATAATGACCTTTTGTTCCAAATTGCTGGATTGATGATTTGTTGGTGCCCTTATTCCAATGTTTGTTTCCTCGTAAAAGCTTAGATGGTTGATTTTGATTTTATTGTTTCTTGTTATCTCCGTCTCGTAATTTTTATAATACATACGTATTTTGCAATATTTTTAGACGCATGAATATAAATCTCCTTCATTATCAAATCACGTCTGATCGTTTTGCAATATATATTAGGTTGAAGTACATAACTTACACAATCATTGATATTTCAGAATAATTTTTTTTAAAAAAGCTATGTTTGATTGTCATTGTACGCGTGTGAAGCTTTGCATCAACATGTGTGTCCGGTTAATCTGTTACAACAATTGTAGGACGGAGGGAGTGATATTTTTTTTTTTGGTGGTCAAGGCCAAAATAATTATTCTTTTTTAAAAAAAAAAAAAAAAAGAAATATACTCCCTCTATCCTATATTAAATGCAATCGTCGAATTTTTTTTTTTTTGTATGTTGATTTTTGTATATAAAGATTATATTATTCTTGAAGTTGTGAGAGAAAAAGGAGAAAGAAAAAGAATGAAAGTAGAAGTGGTAATAAGATGAATCGATATGATATAAAATATTTCTTCCGGTTCATTTTAATGTTAAACTTTTTTATTTGGCTCGTTTCAAAATATTATACTAAATGTTATCTTTTCTTTTTTGGTAACCATTTAGTATAAAAAAAACAAAACAATCTCATCTGTTACAATATACCCACTAACTTCTCTTCAGTAAACTCCACTACCACAAAAAAAAAAACAATTATTTTTTTATCAAAATTCATACAAATTCAATACTCACATAAATTTTCGTACAATATTAACACGTAACAATTTATATAAGACGAAAGGAGTAAAAATTATGGGACTTACAAAGGGAGTAATTTTTATGGGACATTTTAAAAGAACAAGTATTGTATTTTATAGGATGGAGGGAGTAATTATTATTGGACTTGACCGATTGATAAAGGTTAGCGAGATTGTGCTCACTCTTTGTGTTCTTTCTGTTCTGCACTTCTACACAAAATACGTTTCCATGTTACCGAGAGATGATGATTATCATACTGTGTAACGGAAGCTCAATAGATTCGAAGGGTCTAAAGATGACTTATTAAGAATTTTTGAGATAACTCTGCCAAATTCCAATATACTATGATTTGTATGTTCTGATTTAGGAAAAGAGTGTGTAATGGAAGGTCAATGGAGTGAATGAAACTTGCCGATGTACAATTATGATGATTTATATGTTTTTCGGTGTTTTAATCAAGTATTTTTAATCTGGTCGATGTACAATGATCAGCATGTTTTGGTGTCGGAATGCAACACCCCAGTAACATAAATCAATTATATTCGAGACTTGCTGTCAGGACATTACATCTTTGCCCCACCATTTATAATACTTACCACTTTCAAACTCTGTTGTACATGAATATGGAGAATAATGCTCAAATTTGGAAGATCTCCGAGGAAAATCATCAAACAGTACAAGTGGTAATATCAATAATCACTACGAGTGAAATAAACTTAGTCCTTCTAGAATAAGGGTCTACATCAAGCAAAACTATTCAGCACCCCAGCTTGGCTTAGAGCACTTAGAGCAGTTTCACTATATGATTTTATATTTTTAATTTTTTTTTTGTTTTATTCAAATTATAATATTATTTTATGTCAATAATAAAATAACTCATGTTACGAATCGTCCACGAGACGATCAAATATCGTTTTACATAAAATTATCGTGAAATACTAACGATAATTTAAGTTATATACTACAATCCCGGGTTACCAACGTAATTTTTTCACGTCGTTAAAGACAAATAACGAAACTTCTCAAAATACTTGTTGATGATGTAACGCTATAATTTAAATGAGACGGAGGGAGTATATACGAAATCTGTTGAAAAATAGATCACATAGTAGATATCTTATCCTTATCCTTATATGATTCTTTATACCTTATATTTTTTTTTCTATATTTGAGAAACCAAAATTTTAATCCTTATAAAATTTATACCATTAAAATAATATAAAATTAATATTTTTGTTAGAAGAAAGTGCAAATATTTAAAAAATTGAATTATTTTAGATAAAATAAAATAAAAAAATTATTTTAAAAGTTCAAAAATTATTATACGGAATGAAAACATGCAAATCAATGAATGAAAACATGCAAATCTATATACGGAATCGATATATTATATGATTGAGTAAAAAATTGAATCCCTATATAATAAATAGTATTGTAACATTGTATTATAAAAATAATGATGAAGAAACTGTTACCGATGATCTTATATCTCTCTCTTCATCGGTGTGACTATCTACTCTATCTGAACCCATTGCCAAGGACCATTAGTACGCATCCCAGAATGTAAAGTTACCTCAACTGCAGGCAGACGCTTTTTGGATTCCATGCTGCATTAACTCTCTTTATAGTCACATGGAATTCATCATCTCCTGAGACAGAGAAACCCAAAGTCGAACACTAGGGGATTTGATAAGAGTTTCTATCCAAAACATACCCACAAGCCCAAAGGTGATTCATATTCAAGAAAAATGACATTCCACGGACTGCATCAGATTCTAACTTTTCCCATTTGAGGGTGCCATCAGGTAAGAAGTAGTAGGGAACATCATTGGAATCCTTGTACTCCTGTTTTTCTTGCTTAGGAAACATCGTTATATCTCCCGTGATCAATTTGTAAACTGCAAGAGGTTCGTCGGGGTTCTTCACTGGGAAACCTACCATCAAAAGCTGACCTTGATACTCCATAAAATGAGACTTCGAAAATGTGAACTCTTGTTGCTCGACGCCGGTATGTCTATTTAAATGAAGCCATATGTTTCTAATGACATTATCTACAAGAAACAGGCATCCATCACCACTGAGACAGTACAATGTTGAACCAATCATCATCATGCACACAAGAAATTGTTGTACTAACGCCGCCTTTTGCCATAATCTGTCATCACCACAGAATGCTACTGTAATCATGAATAAACCAGAGTCCTTGTTTACGCAGTAAATAACACCCACATGATGCGGGTAACCTGCACCAAATGATAACAATATTTCTTCAGCTCATCAAAGTTATTAGGATTGAATCTAAGGTTATGATCAAGCGAAAAACAAAAAGTTGTATAGACATTTACGGTTCAATATGCTGAATGCTGCGAAACATGAAGATACTTCCGCGCCATCTTTATCTATTGGAGGCATCTCCATCTTTTCCTTGGTAATTGGGTTCAGGAAGAACAGAGAAAAACTGGTTTCTTCGAAAACAACATCGCGTAGCAAGAGCAGCCATCGATTTTTGGAAGCCAAACAGGAAGTGGAAACGAAATCAGGGAGATCGATTGTGTATTTCTCTTTGCTGGAAATGCTTATAAACTCTCGCTTGCTCAATGAAATATTGTCGTGGATCATGATTCAAGGCGGCCTGACAACTTTGGTTTGAGGGAAGCTCAAAGCATCTGATCTCCAACTCCTGCAAACGGTTGCTAGTCGCAACTTGTTGGGTAAGTCCAACCTCTCACTTATCACCCACAATGGGAGAGACGCGATATTAGACCATATATCTATGATATAGCTGCCTCGAGCTTCTCCTTTGCCATCACTGTCAATGTACCCTCCATCCAACATGGTGTGATCTGATCCATCTGATTTTACGAGGACTTGCCCATAAGTGCTTTTGTCAAGGCAAAATTGCAATTCCTACATGAGTCGGTCGAAGCGTGGGGTCTTGGTATCGCCCAGAAGATCTGTGCCTTTCCTCCTTGGATATGTCGTTGTTCCCGCAGGTTCCTCTATTTCTGAAAACCTGCTTCACCTAAAACATAGTAGATAAAATAATTACATTAAAAAATAAACAATAGAATCGCTCATAATATTAAGTATTTCCTTCGTCATAAATTAATGAAAATGTTTTTCTTTTTGATAAATCCCAAAATAAATGAAATATTTTCACTTTTGGTAATCTTTTAATATAAAAAATATATCAAATCAATCTCATCTGTTACCATAAATCCACTAACTCATCTCACAACTGTTACAGTAAATCTCACTATCATTAAAAAAATATTCATTTTTTATTAAAATCCACACTCGCATGAATTTTCGTACCGAGTCAAAACATTTCGATTAATTCGGGACGGAGGGAGTATAAGATTTTATGATACACATATGCATATAGATAACAGAAGCAAGCAATGAGGACATCATCCCACTGATACTTCTTTCCCTATAAAAGTAGTTATGTTTAGCATGTTGAGAAACATATTCTACCATCAAGTCCACTGATCAAATATCTTAACATAACTCAAAATCGAAACTCGCCCAAAGCAACCGTGTTTCCATTCCGAACTTGACCATGATGACTTGGGACTTGAACTCTTCCTGACCAATCTCGAGAACTTCAGAATTGTAACCTGCAGATTTTACGAATTCAACCAAAGCAAATTAACCTATAATTACCGAGAGCTAATTCAATTCCCCTTTTATAGGACGATGACAAAAACGACATCCCATATCCCCCTAAAAAAGAGAAAAAAAATCTTATATTCCCTGAGGAAGAATTATTTGTTGAAGATCAGAAGATCACCTAATATCTGTCCTTATACCAATTGGATCTATACGGGGAACTTAAACTTAAAAATAATCCAATGATAAAACATGTAGAAATATCTTGAAAACGATAGGGTTTAAATGAAATAATATCATAACAAAAACGAAAAATAACTTACTATGAAAATTTCGGATAACTATTTTCTTGATTTCTCGACTAATAAGATCTGTAATAAATAAAACTCCTAAACAATACAACTCAAATAACAAAAAAAACTCCTAAACTCATATAAATAGAAAAACTTACAATACAGCAACAACAGCTGCTGCGCCAGCGCACCAATACGCAAATAAAGAACATAAGAGAGTATATATGCAAAACTAAATTAAATTAAATTAAATTAAAGAAGAAGAAAAAGAAGAAAAGGAGATGGCTCACATGCACCCAACGGGGCCAACCCAATTCTTGCATTAACGGGAAAATCTTTGCAGAAGTTATTTTTGTTCTTTCAACGAACGAACAATGCGATGGACGGAGACGGCAGCGGCGGTTTCAGGCTTCTGCTCTCATGCCCGACTGGTCTCTCTCCTTCACAGGTATCCCTTCAAATCTTCTCTCTCATTCTTTGAAACATTTCGATGTCCGACGTCGATGGCTGAGATTTCGTACGAGTTTTGATTGTAGGTATCGGTGATCTTTGATGAATCATATGATAGGATTCCGCACCCAGATGTCGATTTGGAGAACTCAATCGTCGAGGTAATCGAATGGCCGATTGGTTTACAGTCTTTTCTGTCGATCTTTTTTTTCGACGTATAATGTACTTGTACTGTTCTAGTTTGGTGATTTGAGAAGGATTTGTTGTGATTTGTTCAATCGATTAATGCTTGAAATGTGATCTAATCACGATAGCGAGGTAGTCAGGGTTGAGATTTGTTCCATTTTACTATTCAATTATATCCGATTCTTTCATAAATCCTATAAAATTTTGACGTGATGCTATGAATGTTTTGGGGTGATGACGGTGTTGGTTGTTAATGGTGGTTGTTTCTCATTGGTAGATATGGGATCAGAGGCTTAGGCGGAACCCATCGTTGTACAACGGAAAGAAGTTTAGAGTATGCTGTCCATCATCTCGTTCTTTGGTGCATAGTAACTGAATATATGGATGTCATGTTTTGTTTCATGAGGTAGGAATCATGTCTTTGCAGTATGCAGGGCATATCTGGCATACCAGGAGTGATGCTTCGGAGAATGTACCTCAAGTGTCCCTCCTCCTTGGTTTGACAGAGTATAGGTATACACACAAAATTTGTGACACATGTGACTAGATTGTTCCTCCTTGAGTAGAGTGGTTATGTTCCATTATGGTCATGTTTATCCTCTCGTAAGCTAGCTGTAATTTGACATGAGAGAACATTGTTAGCGTATGCATCTTTGATGGAGTGAAGTCACTTTTGTGACATTTATGTCAATGAGATAGGTAGGATGGGACTTCAAAAAGGATCAAATGTGGTGTAGTAGTTTCGATATCATCATGTAGAAATATGTCCGGCTGCATGGAGAAAAGAGAATCATGGGAGACTATAAGGTTGATTCATTGGTCATGTGTAAGGATTTTGTAATTGTGGATTAAAGATCTGTAAGACCTGAAATGCGAGGGAGCTTTTATTCTATACTCCATCAAAGATGCATGTGGACTTTCTAACTCAAATATAGTAACTCAAGTCTCAAGGCACACATTTTCTCTTTTATTTATTTCATTTTTCTTTCCTTCCTGCTTTGCTTCTCTTTTACCTGGTTTCAGGACTTTCATCGACACAAACCTAAGTCCATCGTGGGAAAAGTTTCTAGTTCCATCAGAAGGTAGATATTTTTGCTATGTCAAATCTCAGTACCTTTTGTAGAAATGAATGGCTAGCAATGGGGGACATATTTCTCATCTAAAGCAAGTTTGACGAAATGTTGAATGAAAACTTTTTTACTTGTATGTTGTAGAAATTGTGGCTGAAACTGTGAAATGCTTTCAATACAATGGTATCTGCTAGATACAAATCTTGTAATGCCTAGTAGATATGAGATTTCGAAGGGACTTTGTCAGTAAACTATTTGGTTGTCTAAGACTAATATGTTCAAAGATATCAAAAGCTTTCCAATTTTGGTATTCTATCGAAAAGAGTTGCTTTGAAGTTAAGATACTTCCCCCAGGACAAGGCATGGAAATTTTGCTGAACCCTAAAGCTTAACCATTTAGATTAAGACATCTTCTCTGTTTCATGGTGTATCATATTCTTTATTAACAGCTCCTTTGCTTCAATTTTCTGATACACAGTTGAGATCCTTGAAGTCTTCTACTGTCTTTTGTGGTTATCTGACTTGTAGATGAGCCTACGCGATGCAAGCATAGTTCGAACCCACTTGGAAATGGTGCTGTTGTAGAGACCTCCGACAAGAAGATCCTTGTCCTTAAAAGAAGTAATAATGTGGGAGAATTTCCAGGGCATTTTGTATTCCCAGGAGGGCATCCTGAGGTGATGTATTGAAGAACAATTGAGGTGGCGGTAGTTTTGTCAGAAGTCCTTGCATGATCATTGTGCTAACTGCTTGTAGAAGATCTTCATTCCACTTGTGGCCATGTTCAGTACTCGATAATAATACTTCACCACCCAATACTCTGATTTTTGAGTAGTGCATTATGTCATGATTTTGCAGCCTCATGAAGTTGGCATCAGATCACACAAGGATTCTGTAGATCGTGATACATCTAATAAGAAAGTTTCTCAGGAAATGTTTGACAGCATTGTCCATGAAGTTGTCGAAGAGATTGGTGTTCCTGTGATATCTCTTGTAAGTTTCTTTTGCCTAGTACGGTATGAAAGACTACTATCCCCAGTTGGTCTATTAGTTTATCCAATGTTCAGCGTATATACAATGTTGCCTTGTGCTTAATGCACGAGGCAAGTGTTGCCTGGATTCCTTGATGCAGATCTAGTTTACAACGTTACATATGCTATGTATGAAAATTTGGATTTTCAAGAGTTTTAGTCAAAATTTGGAGTATCCTCAAAGGCAATATTTCCATGCGTCTCTGTCAGGATCCTTATTTTCCCTTCTGGGGTACCATGTGATTGGCTTCCATACATATATTAATATTTAATCACCTCGTTTCTTCCAGAATGATCCAGTGTTTATTGGAATATCACGAAGAGAGTTGAATGTACGACCAATTGCATTCTTCTTCATCAAGTGTTCTCTTCACTCCAAGGACATTCAAGAACTGTATTGCAGCGCACAAGATGGGTTTGAGTCAACCCAACTTTATGCAGTTTCCCTTGTAAGTTGGTTTTATAATGCATTGTGTGCTCTGTCTTGTTCCTCTTACGAAATTATTTCCTGTGCAAAGTGATTCCATTAGATCATTTGAAGTTTGAACCATTAAATTGTTCTGGGTATCTGCTATTGACTTTCTTAGGACTTCAGCTTGTGGTTTGCTTCTCATCTAGTTGTTTTATCTTTGTTCTGGTAGTCGTATAGATGGAATTAGACCCTGTTACTAAACATTTGATTTGCATAAGGGGTAACTGTTTGTGTATCGACCTTACTGTGAACAGAATCAACGGATTTAAAGCTTTTCTGTTTAGTTACTGGGCTAGTAGGTTTGCTACCAGATAGTTGGACGCTGATACACTACATGTGAACTTAACGGAGTAATCGTCTATTTAAATAGTGTTATTTTTTTTGTAGACTGATGTTTGGGGACTGCTTGAGGGACTGTTGGTCAAGACTCAAATGGACATTCAACATCCTTCCCGAAATGTCTTTTGGTTATGAACTTTATTGCGTTTTTTGTTTGTGGATTGTTGCGATTGGAATTATTTTCTCAATTACAGGATGAGTTGGAGAGTATGGCGCATGAGATGCCTGGATGCCATGAAGGAGGATTTGCATTGTACAAGTTGATGGTGGATGCTATGGTGGATGATTAAAACAACTGTATGCTTGCCAGGATCTTAAGGTATGTCGAACATAATCTGTTTCCCTATTCTGCATGCACCATCAATTTATGTCTCATAAGAATTCTAGAAAGGCAATTCATGTTCAGTAAGTCAGAGAAATAACGTTGTGGGCATGTTTGGTATGCAAAACTTCCTATCATGTTTATCTGCAAAACTTCCATTTTTGTGCGCAACATCCCTGAACACATCACATATGCTCGAGTTCTTGTTCAAGCTTTTCAAAGGTTATTTTTGTGCTGTTGTCATCTGATCTTCTTCTACCACTACCACTACTACCAGTTCTTCTTCTTTTCTTTTCTTTTTTTTTTTTTTTTTGGATAAAAGCATCTGATCTTTATTTGGTGAACATTGATGAATCTTTATGCTACTATACTCATTGACTCAGTTTTGAATAATTTGATAAACATAATATTTGACGTTGAGCTCCAAATTGAATAGTCAGTTTTCCCAATCTTGAAGTGGCCGGTTGTTTTTCTTTTTTACTTGACTTGGTTACTCTGCTGCTTCACTGGGTTCAGCAACTATAGCCCTCGAGTACTCCGGACTTACAGTATTAAAGACCTGATATGTGGGCTTTAGCGATTTTGAGGATGCAATACACAAGGAGCAAGTATGCACTACTACTAATGCACCACAAGTACTGCAGGCTCGTTCTCTCATTCTTATGGCGAGTTAACAGTAGAATAGATCGATCAAGGGCGAGTCTGGAGGGGTTGAGTCAGCCTTGGGTCGAGCTTAATTGAAATGAACGCAAAGGTGGATCCATTCTGGGACTCTGGAGACAACATTGTGTAGTACAAATCTTTTGCGTTTGCATATATTTTTTGGTCTGATATCCTGCATATATCTATGAACTATACATATTTATAAGATGTGAACCAGTAGGGGTGCGTGGCCAATCCTGCCCGAGGAATCTGTAGTTTTTTAGCCGACTTTGGTCCCCACCACGCTTTCATCTATCAACGTCTAATTGAAATTAGGTGGGGCATGTATAATCATATATCAATGGGTCGTAATTATTACACCATGACATTTCATTTAAGACCTTTTTCATCTCTTAATTATGGATGTTCTTTTACATAATCAGGGTATAATGCTGTCAGTCTGTCACAATGTATTCCCTCGATCATATAATAGGACAGCCAGAACTTATTTCCTACATCTTCAAAATAGAATAAAATGGTTAAAAGAGAAAATAATCCCTCTTTAAAATAAACAAAATTTTCTACATCACTTAAATAAAAATAAAAGAATAAAATATTAAATTATTTTTCATCCTTTTTATCCTCACAAATAAAAAAAATAAAATATTCAAATTATATTCTAAAAACTCACAACCAAATACAAAACAAAGTTATATATTCTATTTTTTTTTCTTTCTTTTACTCCACTCTCATTTATTTTATATTTCCTTTACTTAAAACTTACAGAGGAAGCCTTATGCTTAGACTTGGATGATTCTCCGTATTCGTTTCACTCTTTTCATGTTTGTACCTTCATTTTCATTTTCTGCTCTTGCAACTAGTAGTCGTTGCTTTCGAAAATCTTATTAGTCTTTTTTAAGTAGAACATCGTGCTTTAACTTTTGTCATCACAAAAAAGGAGATTACAAACATTAATATGCAACTTTATATTTCTTTGACCATCATGTTATATCAGTAGATATTGTTATAACAGAAGCGTTTCGCCAGATTAATTTCTTCGAAATATAATTATCGAAATTAATAAAATAATAAAATATTTTTAGAGAGAGATTAGAGGGAGAAAGAGAGATTTTCTTCTCTTGAAAA
>JAOVYX010013264.1:0-63318 GCA_035668315.1 Drosera spatulata
ATAACTCTCACTAATTTTTCTTCTCTAACGGTATAAAATTATACCCGTAGAGGATACCCCTCAATACCCCAAACTGAACATTTTTTCTAACTCTTATGGTGCTATTTTTGTGTTTGATGTGTTATATATGTTTTCCACCCTTAACCCCTATTTATAGAAGTTGAGGATGCTGTTTTTTGTATTCCTTCACCGCGTTAATTTGCTTCTGCCGCCTGCTCCACAATGTTCCTGAAGGCTTCTCATGAATTCTAGCAATTGCTTGAATCCTCTACTTCTCTTGATGTTTCTCAAATCTGTCTGAAGTTGCTTCATATGATGAAAAAACGTGAGCCCCACGGAGGGAATAAAAAACATAAAAGAAAAAAGCCACTAACACTCTCTAAATGTTATGGATAATGTCTTGCTCCCGAATGTCACTTAAATTGTGTTGTTGTGATTGAATGGTCTATGTTACCAAAAAGAAACTGATGTAGCAGTCCCATAATTTGATTGATATCGAATAAGATTGGGGGAAATAAAATCCTTGTAGGAGGTGAGAAGTTAATGATTTCATGATGTTCAAAGGGGTGGATTCTTGGTTAATTTGTTTAATAATGAAAGCAAACTTAGATGTTCACGTTGAAGATTAGTAGGAGATTTCGGCCTGTCTTATGCTCTGGTCGATCATTTCAAAATAAGCGTTTCCACTTTGCTCTTTCGAAAAAAAAAAAAAAAAAGCATCACCTATAAACCACATTGTTTTTTTTCTCCAAATTTTATATGAGAGTCAACACATATTGTTTAGACTCTGATTCTGATTTCATTAGTTGTTTTGAATCTGATTTGATTACGTTAGTTTTTTTGAGTCTGATTTCGATTGCGTTAGTTGTTTTAAGTTTAATTCCAGTTGATATCTTATTACTATTTTGAATTTCTGATCATCATTTTTTCGTTTTTTATTTCTTTCTATTGATATTAAATAATATTTAATTTTAATTTCAAAACCTTATAAATCTTCACATCATAAAATTTAAGACATATGTACCGAAGATAAAAGACGACATCATGACCGGTTCACTGTATTGACACAAACATAACCTTAATAGTTCTGACACTAGCATATTAATCATACAAAACGCTACATTTATCCCACTATCAAGAAATAACGGTAAATAACTTTTGAACGATGCCAAATAGTTTCGGCGACTTCCCACATTCGAGGCAAAGGATACCACGACGGATAAGCCCTAGCAGACCAAATCGCCGGCACTGGAATCCGAGAGCGCGAAATCGACGCTTAAAAGCCGAAGATCGCAGTGAATCATTGCATCAATTCACGATTACGAGTCGCATCATGCGTTCGCCTTCATCGCTCCACAGAAATCGGCATTCTCATTTGCTTTGAAGAACTTTGAGGTACCTTAGAGTTTACTTGCCTGATGAGTGTGCTATGCTCTTGATTGTTGGCTTGATTCTGATACTATATGACATTTGTGGTGACTGATAATGAGTGGAGTGGTTTCGATTTGGGTAGCCAAGGAGTCTAGGTTAGGGTTTTAGGTCGTTAGGTCTGTGTATCTTGATTATGGTGAATTCAGAAGTGGAATTATGCTCAGTTATTGACCCAAAGCCGACGGATCATGTCGGAGAGGAAGATTATAAGGTGGTGATTCGATGTGGTCATGAGTGATTTGGAGGTTAAGAGAGAAAAGAGTGATCAGATGTCGAATTTGAAGTCAGAACGATAAGCTGATTCTTGCCCAGATAGATGGACTTTGGTAGTTTGATATTCAATGTGATAGGTTTGTGGTACTGGTTCGTCTTTTGTGAAAAGCCAAAACTATCAGTCTATCATAGGTCGTTATAGTGACGAGTATGATATAATGTTCCGACCGTTGAATTAATTAAAAAAGAGTTTCGTATTACAATTCGTAGGGATGGATCAGCAAGGACCATACCCTGTCATTTGCAGTGCAGCCAACCTAACATCTAGTTACACAAATATGGCTGCATGCTTCAAAATTTACATCAAGCATTTTAACATCAAGGTGAACATTACAGCCTAGCTTAGTTACATCAACTAAACCTGGAACCTGATTACAAAACAATAATTTCAGCAATTACAAGGGAACATCTTCCGAAAACAGGCATGCTGTAAAGAACTTCAGTGGCTGGCAGGCAAGCAGCATGCAGGCAGGCAGCCGGCAAGTAAGGCTTATAATATTGGCTGGATTTTCAACATTAAAACTAAATGTTGTAAGATGTAAGGTACGCTTCTGAATGCCCAATTGGGTTTCAAGTAATGCTAATGATACTAATACTTAGGAATTGGATAATAGTAATGTATTATACTGATGATATTTTGTGCCTGTAATGTTATTTGTTTATCTCTCAAATCAGAATGTAGCATTTTTTCATGAAAGATTTAGTATATTATGACTTCCTTATTCTTGTTGTTTTCTTCATTCATTGTAGTTGTACTGTGACTTCTGTCGTCAAAGCTCGGACGGGGTGGAGCACTTGGTTAAAACCTATTGGATTGGTTGTGATGTGGCTAATGCTTCATTTGGTCTTGGCATTTGATTCAGGACAGGTGTTGAATGGCTTTTGCTGATTGTTAGCCCAACTCAGAAGAACATTCCTTCCGTCATGTGTTGTATTAAGAGATGGTGTTAAGCAATCAACACAACATCCCTCAGCTGCTGGTGTGATAATTTGATTCTTTAAATGAAGCAATTGCACAGGCATACCATCATACTCATAGTGGTAGGCTGGTTGCTTGATACTTAATTCAATTTGACGGAGGAAAATTCCTGTACTGTCCTGCATTCTAGCTTCATATTTTCTAGTTTCCTTGCTGTCTACCAAAAATTAGGAAGAAGATCTTGGAAACTACCGATTTTTGAGTTAATCCTGCTCCCTCATTGCTATCATAAGATGGTCAACCAAACTAAACACCTTGTTACGTTTACTATCACCTCCACCACCTCCTGCATCAAGCACCAACACCTTCCTCGCGAGTTTGAGGCTTCAAGTTATGAGAGAAATGAAGAGAAATGAAGATAAAATATAATATTTCCTATGAAAAGTAGGCATCAAAACATCTTCATCAACTTGATATTTTGATCATGGGTTTTGACTAGCATTACAAGAAATGGATCCTTTGCTTCAGCAATCCCTGCTGTTATATTTGATCTATAGGCATAACCCTCATCATTATATTTGCTATCATGCAGACATCTTTAAGAAAAACTTGTCATGGTCCCAATGACAAACTGAAGCTCTGTTTGGGCTGTGCTGTTTTCATATCAGAGCATCACATTGTATCGTTTCAGTAACACCATGGATGAGGGCTCTGAGTGGAAGCCCGTCTTCTTTTATATCCGGAGGTAACTGTTCAACTAAGCACCTTAACCTTTTATTGACTACTTATTTTTTCTTGGTTTTACTTCGGGCAGCCTCTGAGGACTTACAACCGAGATTTATCTCGAAGGCTAAAGCTGTAACTCGTAAGAAGCAAAAATGTGTGAAATGTAACCCTAAGACTTGCTTATGTGAGGGAAATAATTGACCTATCCTCTTGCTAGGATAAGTTTTATTGATTTAGTTCCCAAGTGCTGGGCTCGGTTTGATAAAGTGCCTGCGTGTTTTGAAATGTTTTGTGCGCTGTGACAGTACACGCTTGTTCTCATCATCCCAATTAAGTGATTCTCCTCTGATTTATTGAAATGATACCAAGTGTCATGGCGCTGCAGAGTTATTAGGCAGTTGCTGCTGATTTATCGTATAATTCATGAATGCAGCACCTTCGTAGCCCAGTTTGGATTCATTATGTCGTGTTATTTGTCCACTGGTGAGCA
The DNA here is from genome assembly GCA_035668315.1 of Drosera spatulata. Lineage (NCBI taxonomy): Eukaryota > Viridiplantae > Streptophyta > Magnoliopsida > Caryophyllales > Droseraceae > Drosera > Drosera spatulata. The sequence continues at coordinate 3,840 of JAOVYX010013264.1, forward strand.
CAAAGTGCCAGAATACAAATACAACTTGCAAAAGTCTAGTGCCAACCGTTTGCATGTTCCTCTCATTATATTGTAGGACTCATTACATGCTGAGAAGAGACTGCATGTCGCATGCAAATCACAGATAGTACTTCTAGTCATCTGCAAAGAGATATTGTAGCTTAGACCTTCTGATTGAAATCCAGAAAGTCTAGTATGTCACACTTCGTCATCTCTCGAGGAGAGATCATCCTTGATCCAACATTTAGCAGACTTCAGGAGGATAACTACATTAGTTGCAATGCGACAATGCTGAATGCAAATTAGCTAATGATGAAGCACCCTTTGGATTCTAATACCTCTGTATCTCACCTAGGTTAGTGAATTTCTACCCTTTGCTCTTCTTTGTGAGAGCATTGGAGTTGAGCACAACCAGGTGTTTGATTTTTAAGATGGTTGCAATAGCTTTCTATCATCTCTATGACCATGTAGATTGTGGTTTTAAAATCAGACGTGTAGTTATGTTTGCTTTTTTTGAGCTCTGTGCTGTAAGGATGTTTGATGATTGACAATGTACTATAAACCCCATGATTAATATTGGTTAAGGAGTATGTTATATGATTCCATGGCACAGTGCTCTGGGTTTCAGTTCTGAGAAATCTTGAATTAAGCTGCAATCATCTAATCCAATGATGGTCCCGAGAGATTCCAGATTTCCAGTCATGCAATATGCGCATTCAGCTGATATCTACCTTGATCAGATGCAAGGGAACTGGGGCAGTGGTGACTGGTGAACACTATCCCAGGATCTTTCCAAATAGAGTCTGCGTGATAAAGGTCTCCAAGAGCTGAGGGATGTAAGGTGGTTGGGAGGTTTGAGTTTATAGTCATGAGTAGTAAATACCAAGTATTAGTCACAATAGTCTGTCATGCTAATCAAAGGTCGTTTGCCTTGGCTTTGGCATACTTTGGTGTGCTCTTGTATTGATTGTCTATGTTAAGCACCGCTTGAGGATGTTAGGTGAAGCTACAAAAAGACCTTCAGGAAAAAACGCCATGCATCTTATGCATACCCAGACCTCAAATTGGCAAGTCTAGTGCAATGAAACTGTAATTAGTTTTTTTCAGCATGGGAGACAGTTTTAGAAAGGATAGGTTTTGGTTTATTATCCGTGCATGCCGGTCTCATGTTGTCATATGCTTCCCCTTGAACCTGACTCTGTCAGAGTGAACATAGTGAAGTGAGCATATTGTGTCGTCGGTGGAATTCGATCAAGTCCATTATAGCTGATTGGTTATAACTGTAGCGTTTTCCTTTGCGCTATAGATTTAAGTATTTCTTAAAATGGTTAATTTAACTACAGGAGAATATTTTCCTGGGGAGGGCGGTGATTGAGTCTTCTTGCGGGATACAATTTGGGTTGAATGTGACTGGTGTATTTCTTCACCTAGGATATGGTTATATTCTTGTAGACCTTTTCCCCATCAATTGGTATGTCGAAAGTGCTTGCTTAGACGTAAAAAGAGAACCTTAGACAGACGTAAAAAGAGAACCTTAGACAACTAAATTGTCACTTCTGTTGAACAAAAAGGAAAGTCCTGTTCAAAGGAAACTGTACTTTTTTGTATCCTTTATTCTGGTCCTCGGGTGTTGCAATCCCGTGTTAAATTGGATATTTGAATAGTTGCTTCATGTTCATTCTACAGTTGACAAGTATGTTTTGGAGTCTGATGGTCATTGCATGTTTCGTGCAGTCAGATACCTTCATTCTTCAACTCTGCATTTTCTTGCTTTGGCTTGGTATGATCCCTCCAAGATGTTGCTTTCAGCTGCTAGTTGTTTATATTGGAATACAAACCATGAATCAGTCTTTTAAATGATTAGCCCATGAAGATAATCTTGCGGCTTGATTGCTAACATCAAAATCATTGGCTATAAACTGTTGTCATTAACGACTTATGTCAATAGTCGGTTTCCCAGAATTTGACATGTTTTTGGAAGTTTGGCAGGGGGCAGTTTCAATCCAGCTCTTGTGTTTTCTATCTCTGACTGTGGAGTACTGACCGTGACAATTGCGACCATTCCCACCTGGAAACGCAATGCAACTTCACTTGTATGGATAAGCAAGCAAGTGTCAAGGTCAGATCCTTCTTATTTTCCGCATTCATCAATGGCGTTTTATGGATTTTTGGACTTCTCCTTGCATGTCTTTATGAGCATGCAACTTTTGCCTACTTGATTGTCCCCGTTACGTAAATAAGCTGTAGAAACCAGAAAATTTAGTGAAGAGGATTTTAGGTAGGAACACTAAGCGGGGAAAAATGTGTATGGACTAAAAAGTCAAAGCCATTTTTTAAAAAAGAGTAGTGGTGCCATTTTCTGCCTTTTGCCGCTCCACATTAAAAGAGAGAATGACATGCAATAGAAGTCTCACATTAGGAGCAATATGACGTTACGTGATCCATATAGTTCAACTTATGTGATTATAGAAGCGATATGCTTTAAGTCCTATCGCCCACGTGTTCTGCTTGTGCTGCGGTGTTCATGTGGCAAGCTCTATAGCTGGTGGATTAATTCTATAATTCCCACCATCTTGGGTGCTAGATATGCCAAAAGTTGGTGCTCCAATGAGCAAAAGTGCTGAACCTGTTTACTACTGCTTTGGTTGCGGCTACGCTGATTGGAGACCATGGACACATGGCTTGACATCATTTCTATGATTGAGATCCATCTAGTGATGCATAATGTCAGTTTGATCTATGACAAAAATAATTTGGAGTTATGCCCACATAGATATTATTTAAGTTTGATTGATACGACTAAGATACTTAACCGAAGTAACAAGCATTTAGGCTGATTGCTAGATATTGTCTATTCCTTCTCCCTCCCTGTTTCTCGTTTGTCAGTAACATCTACATTCTAGCTGCACATTGTCAAAACTCAAACCTCAATAGATTGAGTAGTCAACTTCAAACTTGTTCTTTATTGCTGAACATGAAGCTTAGAGTCTTAGGAACTATTACTATTACGGAATGCTGGTCAAAGAAGTTTCTTTTCATCCTTTTCCTCCCCGTTTTACCATCTTTTGTTCTTTTCCTTTCACTTATAGCATCTGAACTCTAAAGCTTTGGCAAGCATGTGTCTTGTTTCTTTCGGATCCTCATTTTTGTTCTCAATTCTCATGGAACTTGTTAAAGTTAGATATGTGTAGTCATCTTTCTCATTTATTCTAGACTCTAGAATCACCGCGGATAACATAATAAATGCATAGTTCATTGAACCGAAAATAATTCTCATCAATATGTACACATATTACGCACTTAACAATAGTTGTAATTGTTGCCTTGCATTATTTTCAGTACTATCCAATAAATTTTATTTATTTATTTATTTTCATTTTCTGTCTAGCCTTAATGGGGTCAGCTGCACCTTGTGCCTGTTGAGAAATCGGGTCGTCGGAACTAAAGTATATCGAGAATTATAACTTTTAATAAGAGTAAAGTATTATAAATCCGTACACTTATAAAAAAATGATCACACTCTAATTATTTTTAACACTCACAATTTACATCGCACTTTATTTGGAAACACCCTACAAATACACACTTAACTCTTAAGTGTCTTGTACTTAGGAAACTCTGTAAGTTTTTTTTTTTTTGTGGTAATAAATAAGGATACTAAGCATCCCTTATATGCTAGTTATACAATTATAATTCTTATTCTCCTTAACTAATTTTTCATAATCAACCTAGGAGAGTATTAACATTCAAGGAGGTTAAGTTAGATTATTAGTTTGCAACTAAACTTCTTAATGTAACTACTTTCTTGTTCTTGAAATTTCAAAGCCATCTTTCTTAATTCAACAAAAAAAAGGCTAGTCTTAGGATGATTTGTTAAACTAAGAAATATAGTTATGGAGATTAGGAGGTGAATGTTCAACAATGCCTAGTACCTCTTGCACCTGGTTGCTCCTCAGGTCTTATAATTCCCTTATTCAGGCCAAAACCAGCTTTTTTTAGACCCGAATCAATACCCTTGGGCTACTTAAGATGTTTGGGCTAGATATGCCTGGTTAGGGCTAGATACGCCTGGTTATGGCTAGGTGCGCGGCAGGTTTGGTTTGGCCCAGATTCGATAGGTTATTTGGATTAATCAACTCGTCGTTGATCATCAACTTTAATTGGATCATCCAATAAACCATGGTATTGACATTGTTCTTTAGAATTATAGCAGAAGAGTGAAGAGTCTTTTTACCTTAATGTGGTATTATGAGTGAAAACATTTAAACCCAAAGCGAACCATTTAATATTTCCACTCTCTTTTTTCATTCGTTTAGTTGTTATTTTTAAGTTGGGCATGTAGCTGAACGTTCTAGTGGTGACAGCAACTCCAAGGTCACCTTTCTTCTGATGAGACCAAGAGTTAAACCAAATTTTGTCAAAACATGATTGCCCAAAAAATAAGAATACCCCACTCTTGGCCTACATATGACAACTACTGTTTCCCTGTTTGTGGTACCGCAGCACTAAGCCACCCTTTTGAACTATTGCCCCCAAATGTTGAAAACTAAGCAAAATTTTCCCCTTTGTGTGGGAATGCTGAGCCAGAAATGGACCACTCATCACCCACCCACACTCTCCCTTTTTGAATTGTATGATTATCGGGGGAGTGACCCAACCCCTTAAGGCGAGAACTGTTTGGCTCCTGTTTTTGTCTAAGACTCTAAGTGCCCACTGCATTTTCTCATTTTTGATTGCTGTCATGGCTTCGCTTTTTGAAATTGAATTCTGCTTTCTTCCCTCCTCCCCCAACTTAATTTCTGTACTGTGTTGTTTTGTAGGCTTTGATTTAGTCGTCGCATTTTGGCGTAATGGCTGAGCTACTGGATCATTTTCTCGTAAAGGACCCTTAACCGTGTCGCGTCTTCTTGCCCAGGCATTGATGTAGTAATCTATCTTTTTGGGAATAAGAGGGATCAGACTTATTTAAAGATGTTGAACAGGGTCTGTTCCCCTTAGATGAGTGGGTCGGCCCGTCTTGTCTTTGCTTCGATATACATTTCAAAGCTGTTAATGTTGGATAATATCCTTTTATGTGCCAACAAATAGGAATGGTCTATTCGAGGCTATCTATGTGCCATATCTCTTTGTTTCTGTTGTTTTTCTGAAAGAGCCTGCTTATTATTTGGGAAAGCAAAATGCTTGGTTAACAGGATTTTCTAGAAGCTTAGGATGATAAGTGTGGAGAAAGTAAGAAAGTGGAAGCTTTATGTTAATGATAAAAAGATAACGCTTATTGTCTTTGCCAGTGCTACCCTCTAGTCCCTGTAATTACTAGATTTGGAAAAAAGAGTCCTTCCAACCACGGTCCATTTTCCTTCCAATAATTCACCTTTTCCTTGTTGAAAAACCGAATATTTAGCAGGTTACTCGCCCTCATTTGCTTATGGCTTAAGATGTTCTTTGATGAGATTCTTGGTAATTATTTATGATATGATAAATTCTAGAAGTAATACTAATTGTTAATTACTCTTAGTTCAGCTTTGTTTCGGTGTTATCCAATGGAGCTTCTCAAAGGGCATTAGCCTTATTTGCTATTAAGGGATACTGTCATATACTGTCCAACATGGTGAACTGTACATCCTGAGATTTTAATTTCTGCTATAAGAAACCGTGTCAGGGCAACAAATATGTGATTCAGGGATGTCCTAAAACAAAGGCTAATATGGTATGGACATCAGGCTGAGGACTGAGGAGATTATATTGATTCAAGATTTAATTGTCTTTTTCCTGTGTTCCATGGCACCGTAAATCTTTCTCCTCCCACAAGGTTTTCTCAAAGAAACTGTCTCAAATCAAACACCCGTTCACGCATTGGTTTGCATCCCTGTAATGACACTTTAGTCGTAATGGCAGGCTACAAAGTCTCCGGCAAAGCACCCCTGCAGGCAACAACTTTAAAGATTCTCTCGGTCTTTGGCCATCATCTGACAATAAAGGTGTATACTCCTTGTGCAGATGGCTGTAAATTGTAGGTACATTGAGGTTTGAACGTTGCATTCTTCCTAGCTAGTTGCTTTCCATGTGACGATTTGATGACTAGTATTAACATGTACATGCAAAAAGTATTGTAATTCAGCTTTCGGTGGTACTGTGTCGGAACAGAAGTTTTGGTGGTATTGTGAGTGTTTCCTTTAATCTGTATTAGTAGTAATTACTAAAAACTAGTGCCTAATGATTAGGCTTATCCTACAAGACACTATAACATCCACGAGCCTCTAAGCAGCAATGGTGGACTATCAAAAACTTGAAAGGATTACGGGAGGAGGCGTGGGAGGCAGTTTTCTAGAGTGGGTTTTATCCTCTATGAAGTGCTTAAAAAAGAATTCAGCATGTCTGACTTTGTGCCGCCCTTTTACGACGTTTGACATGAACTAAGCAATTTTCAGGGAGTTTTATCTTCATGATCGATGGGGCTTGGACACATCAACCGATCAACTTATCTTCAAAGCGACGACTTTGAGGAATTAATATTAGTCCTTTTTTCCATGAGTGGCCACAGTGCCCTGCTCTTTTCGCTTTGCTTTTGTGTTGGCCATTGTTATAGTTAATTGTTATAGAATTCATCAATGGAGAGGTTCCATTTTTCTTATTGTTTGTCTTTGTTTGGATTTTCAGGTTTCTGCACTTGTGGAAGTGGAAGAGGGCAGGTGGTGGCTTTCTTGGACATAACACATTTATGGAAAAAGGTCGATGATTCCTTACTAGTTCTAGAAATGACTTTCAATTCACTTAACATCTTTTTCGTCATGATTATCGTGAAAGCCAATCTTAAATTCTGGTTCTAGTTGGACTCGTGGCTTCACTTTTTTGTGTGATTAGTTGCTTATTTTGTTCCCCTTAGTTGAAGTGCTTTTAGTGGATGATTATTTTCCCACTTTCAAGTTTTGCCAATGGGGCGGCTTTTTCTATACTCGTTTTTCTGCACCTTTTTCTCTATTGTGTTTTTGCTGAAGAACTGTTGATCGTTATCTCTCTATGCCGTCTTTCTTCGGAAACTTCATCTTTGATGGATTTTGGGTTTTCATCATCAGCTATTTGGATCTTTTGTATTGTTTACCAATCAGGAAGAAAAAGTTCTTAGAGATATCAGAGAAGATTCTGTCTTTGATATCCTTCTTGTACTTACCGATGCTTCTAATTTGTTCGGCCTACCAGGGACGTCAAGCACAAGGAAGTGATCCACGTGTCGCGTTGATGACAATTTTAACGCATTAACAAATTGAAGGTTAGAGTTCTTATTCGTGTGTATGTTAAACTTTAGTGGGTCAATTTGTTAAGTTTTGTTGAAACTGGATGCTTTGGTGATTGATTGATTGATAGCAACAATGGCGACAAGGATTGAGTTGGTTCGCACTTGGGGGAGATTCCCTTGAAAAAGAGGTTGCTATTACGTTGAAGTTTATTCTATAGCATGGTTCATTAGTCCGACAGGGAAAGGGTTGTTTTGATCATTAAGTTCAAATATGTACAAACTTATCTCTTGCTCTACGATGTGAGGATGAGTACAAAACTTTTTTTTTTTTTTCCCTTAAACTCCAGTTTTATTCCAGTATCATTATCATTAGATCCACAACAATAATTCAGGTATTTTTATAATGGATAGAGTTTGTGGAGGACGAGATATACCTAGATTCAAGTTGCGTAAATAAATTACACAAGTGGATGACGACTTTCATTTTCCGATAGAATTCTTCTGGTGTTTTGAATGATTTATCTTTTGTGCTGTGGTATTCCTTTTGTTGTGACGATTGTTCTTATCGTATCATGCAGTGAGAATCGAGACGGAAAGCATTTTGTCCGACAGTTGGTGATTTGATCGCGTGATGGATTAGTTGTATTTGAGAAAAGTTCCTTTGGCATTGTAGAATATGCCGACCAGATTGTATTTCGCTGGATACATATCTGTTATGAGTATCCAGTGTCCCTTTTGAGAAGATGTTGGACAAGTAATATATGCTTCGACCAATTGTCGACGAGATATGTCGAATACTTCTTTTGTAATATTCCAAATGGTTCCAATGTACAATGTTATCCTGATTATAAGAGTTTCAGTTCTTCTGGATCTTTTTTCTCGGCTTGTCGATGTGTGATGGGTGTTGTGACTGTTGGTACTCGTGAGTACTTGACGATTTTACATCAAAGAGCTTTGATCGAAGGTTGTCGATTCCCACGAGTTACTTTGATCGAGGGTTGTCGATTTTCCAAGAGCGAAGGAGCTTCGTGTTTCCTAACTTTTGCTCGAAAACTGAGTAGGTCACATGTCTCTTCGACGCCATTGGTTTTGAAAGGACTAATGTAATCTGACATGGACTTTTGATCAGCAAGTGTGATAATATTGCCCTCCACCTGTTTGTTTACAATTTCGTAAGGTTTGCTCTGAATTCCTAATCTCACTACTCTTTGGTATGCATTGAATAGTTCGTTGTTAGAGGTTCGAATATGAATATCAAGATCATCTATGGTTGAAGTGGCGGCGGTGGATTGAATCTAAATATTAACATTGGCCATTGATGTTTTGATTATTCTACAAGTCCAATTATCAAATGCTAGTGGTATCTTAGGATATCAGTCGAGTGTTGATTTCTCCCCTTCTAAAGACTTGATCGATATCAGATTATCTTTTTTTTTTCTTATCGATATCAGATTATCTTTTCTTTTTTTTTTTCTGTAAGTGAATCCGAATTATTACTATTATTATTATTTCTTCTCGTTCTTCTTCTTGTTTTTTTGTTTTTTGTTTTTTTTTTTTCACCAACGCGAATGTCATACATGCACCAATAAGAGAACTTATAGGCTTTATGATGAGAAAGGTGGTCCAAACCAGAAAATATAATAAAAAGGCCCAGTGATTAAGTTTTCCTGCTGCAGCATGGGTCTCACTTCTCTGCAGTCTCTTCACTTCTACCCAACTCCTCTCCTCATTTTCTCTCTTTTGATCGGTTAGCTACAACTCCTTTCTTTATACTCATGAAAGAGAGATGTATCGACATTCATTTATTATTATATCGTCAACTCCGACGACTTTAAATTGAACAAATATATATGGAATTATAACATGAAAATGTCAGATTCACCCTTCACATTGAATCCCGTAATGAATAAGAAGTGAAACAAAGTCTTATCGTCGTCTTTTCATCAGCAATAAGAAACTTTTTCAGACAGCAAGCACAACCATTATCTTATGGTTAGAAAAAGGGAAATAAGTCATATTAGAGGAAAATTGTTTTGTTATTTTAGCACTCGCTTGTAGATGGATAAGGACTATAAGCCAAGTTGTAAGATATTTGAGTATGAAAGACAGTCAATAAAGGTTCAAGAAAGGGCAATCTACATGACTAGCACATGCTCATCTTATGATTATTCTTGGCATCGCATGAAATCGACATCATCCAATCGAAGCCTTGGATTCAGGATTTGGGATGTAGTCCATATAATATTGAAGATAAAACTCTGATCAAATGATGTCACAATCTGACACGTAAAAGCATGACCCAACATCAACATAACAAGAACCCGGGTCAAATGTGGAACACTATGATTTACCCGAATGTCAATAGATGTAAGACAAAGTCTCTGATCGGATGATGCGGACTCTCTGATCCGATGATGTTCGGAGCAGATATAAATAATCACCGCACCACTGGAAAGAAATCAATAGGAGGGAAGTTATGGAGCATTTATGTACAGATATACGGACATACGTGTAAGTATATATTCCTCAAGTGGTAGGAGCTGGAGATGAGGTGATTCCTTGTTTTGTTCTGAGAATTTGTGTAAATGAACCTACCTGTGAGTAAGTGAGAGTATCTAACTGTATAATGTGAGTGTGTGAGAGGAGTGGGCAACTGCAGCTCCACAGGGCATTGAAGCATATTTTTTCATTTGTCATCTGGGAAGTAGACAGTCTCAATAATAGCTGGATTTTGCCTCTTCAGTTTGAGGCAGAGGGCCACAAACACACCAAACAAACAAAAGCCCATGTCACAGGTCCCGTTTCTATTATTTTTTTTGCTTCACTTGTTCATTTTCTTATCTTTTCTATAACTTGTTTAAGTAGTTTTTCACCCACTTTTGTGTAAGTTGATCAATTTGGGCAATAGAGAAGCGTATGGATTGAAAACTATGGAGATGTGATTCAATGTATGTAGCCAATCAGGATGTTGAATGATTGATCGGGTTTTCGGATCTTATCGTTGATGCTAATCATTCATTTGGAATCTCTCCTTTGTTAGTCTCAAAGGGCACATTCAATTTCGAGATAAGATATGCATCTCTATATGTCGATCGGTAGTACCGTTGAATAAAAAAATTTCAACTTCTCTTTACATCAAGTTCCTTCGGATGCGTTATGTTTTGAAATAGTTGACAGATTCATATCAAATGATTCCTCTTATTGTTAGGCGCGCGTGAGTTTTCTATCTAAGAACGACTATTTCCGTAGTGGTGTATGCCGATAAGTATGTATCGGAGTGAAAAGATGCTGACGAGTGGGCAAAGTAGAAGAATCATATTTGTCGAAGCATAGTAAATATCTACCACTATAAAATTAGTTTACGGCACAAAGTATGAAGCAAGTGTGCAGCTACTTTTTCACGAGTGCAAATTATGCTAATCTCATGTTTCTATTTCAGGTAGTCAATGTCATGCCCTTTTATGGAAGCCACCAACCAGCACATGTTAACCAATGGAAAAAAAAATGGAGAAACAAAGAGTTGGGCAGATTCCGACAGCTTAACCCATCTCACTGCCAGTCTCATGCTCACGTCTGCATTTTGTACGTCCCATATTTTACATCACATTTCGGACCAAAACTTTACTCACTTTTAAACAGTCGATCATAAGCTCTTTCTTGATAGATCTGACAAACTTGATATATAACGTAATCAGAAATTAATATATACTAATAGATGAAAGAAAGAGCTTCCTATGATGTCACAAAACTAATTTGTCAATGTAGCCACCAGTAAATATCATATTAGTAGTACAGAAGCAATACATGAAGCAAGAGAAGCATGTAGAAAGGCTTAGAATCGCTGTCTTCTTTTTTTCTTGTAGTAAACAGGAGGATGTGGGGCATCTATTAACTTTGATATCTGATTGAAAAAATTTGCTCAGGTTGGGGCCAATCTGGCTGCTCGCTTGCTCGTCGTCGCAGAGTGGTCCAGATCATTGTACAGGTGATAATAGAGGGTCAGTTTCAAGTGATTCCGATGAGGGCGTGGACTTCACGTCCTCATCTCTAATGCATAGTATCTCCTCCAGATCATTAGGCATAATTTTCTTCTTGCATTGATCCTCGAGCGAAGCAGAAACAGGTAACGGCGACGACGAGGGCAATGATGTTGATGGCTTGGTTAGTTCTCGGGCTCGCTCCACCTGCAGGTTCCAGTCGGTGGAGGCGAGCACGTAGAGCATGAGCGCCGCACATGACGCCTGGGCCGCTAGGAGCCCGAGCCAGAGCCCGGCGAATCCCATCTTGGCCACGAACCCAAGACATATGGCCACTGGCATCCCGACCAGGTAAAACGATCCAAGATTGATATTGGCACCCGTTGTAGGCCTGGCGCTGCCCCGGAGGACTCCACAGCCGGTCGTCTGCGGGCAGTTCCCCAGCTCGCAGAGACCGGCAATGGGCAGCACCACGGCCGTCAGCTCCAGGATCGCGGCGTCGTCCGTGAAGAGCCTGCCCCATTGGTGTCTGACCAATGTGGTGAACAGCATTGCGCAAAGACCGAGCCCGACTGCCCAGCCGAGCGACACGATCATCGAGATCCGGGCCCTGGCGGGCCTGTTGGCTCCCAGCTCGTTCCCGACCCTCGTCGAGACGCCCATGCTGAGAGCCGAGGGGAACACGTAGACGAGCGAGGTCGTCTGGATCAGAATGCCCATGGATGCGATGGTGGCTCTCGGGTTGGCCAATAGGCCACATAACAGTATCATGAACTCATACCACCACCACTCCAGGCACACTGACACACACGTAGGGATCGCCAGGGCGAGGAGAGACGACCAGCCTCGTAGGCAGTCGAGGCTCGGAGCTATCCACGACTCCTTATAGACCCCCGAGATGTAAATGAAGGAACTAAGGAAGATGCAGAGATTGAGGTTCGTCCAGACCATGGCAATCGCCACGCCGCCAATTCCCATCTTGAAATAGACCACCAAAATGAAATTCAATGGTACGTGAAAGATAACAGATATTGCTGTGCAATATGTTAACGGTAACGTTATCCCCTGAGTCCTTAGGTAGATTCTCAGGGGATGAAGGACCGAGAGGAACACCAGGTCGGGGAGTGAGAACGTGATGAAAGTATGCGCGACTGATGAGATCTCTTCGTCTTGGCCGCTCCACATGAGGATCCTCTTCATGTTGAGCCAGAGGAATGAGATTGGGATTGAGGAAGATAATAGGAGGAGGACTGTTCTCTGCAGTGTTAGTCCCATGAGCTTCATTTGTTTCGCGCCGTAGGCTTGTCCGCAGATGGGTTCCATTCCCATCGCCAAGCCGGATACGACCGAGTATCCGGTGATGTTTGCGAAGCCAATGGCGAGGGAGCCGCCCGCTAGCTCCAGCTCGCCGAGGTAGCCGAGGAACAGCATTGAGATCATGGCTCTTGAGTAGAGGAGTAATCCTGTTACTGCTGTTGGTCCTGAGATTTTGCTTATTTCTTTCACCTCTTCCATGGCCTGGATAAAACCAAGAATAAGGATTCATCATGATGTGCCTTTCTCCTTGAGCATAACCAAAAAAGAAGACACCCCATTTTCCTCTCATCAAAGTATCATAGGTTCAGCTCTCCACATAAACAACAACTTAAACTACTATCTTCATGTTGCTTTCTTTACCTCTTTGGGAGTAGGCCATCTATGAAGTTGATCGTCGTGCTCGTCGCCCGGGGAACCACGGGCACAATCCACAGGATGATCAGCGAAATGGGAAACCTTCTTGTTGATAGGAGCAAGAAGGGAAGTAGGGGAAGAGGGCTTTGGGTTACACATAGCTTTTTATTTTGAATGAGCAAGCTAGAAGAAGCAACGAGAGAAACAGTACAAGTAGCTTTAGGTTGAAGTGGGGTTTATCCTATATGGTACCCTTTTGTTTCTTTGAACTCGGGAAATTTTTTCCAGTTTTGGGGGAAACTGCTTGATTTTTGGTGGGATTTTTTTGGGTAGTTTCTTGCTTTGTTTTCTTGTTTGGATGGCTTGGAATTGTGGAGGCAAAGAGATGGGAAGGGAGCTTGTGCTTATATATAGTTGAAGCAAGTGTTGGGGTCCTACTTATATTTTGTTCTTCCATATAACGTGTCAAATTACCAACGGAAATGGAGGGAAAAAAAATGAAAAATGAAAACAACAGCTTCAAAGGGTTGAAATTGGGTATGCATACTTTCACAGTGCTTTTGCTTATCCTTTTCTTTCTCTAGTCTTTTCCCACTCATCCTCTCTAGTTACTTTCTCTCCACCAACATTCTCCGTTCGCCTTATTCGTAATTATCAGATTTTTTAATTTTTTTTATATTTAATACCTTGAAAATAACATATTTTAAAAATTATCCAATAAGAAAAGCTTCATAAAATTCGTACAACATATACTTATCTATATCAAATAATCAAAACCATGATTCTATGATTATGTCAAATTTTATTATATATATAAGTCGTGTCCGATTGAAAATTCTGGTTCTATCACCAAGATTAGAATGCCAATTCAGACTATGATGGTCTTAACTCATATATTCTTTCAAATAGTGACTAAAGTGTTTGATTCTGATTTGTTTTTTTTTTAGCTTGTTATTTGCTGGTAAAAAAAAAATTTGTGGAACACACATAGAAAAAAAAAAAAGAGAGAGAAAAAAAAGGAAGGGCTTTTGGGTAGTGATGATGAAGATAGTGCCTGTAAGTGCTGCAGTGCAGGAACCTTATCTGAGATAAGAATTAAGAGACAGACAGAGAAGAGGGGCTAAAACTTTTGGGCTAGCTAGCTGTGCGAAGGAATGCGTGATAAATGATTGGTCCCTTTAGCTTCTGTTTAATTCTCCCCCATAGATATATAGCTACCAGTATCTTTCTATTCACAGTACCCCAAAGTTTACAAATGATGCCATTGCCTTCCCCGCTTTTTTGCTCCATGGTCTCCTGGGCATATACACACATACATGATGACCAAGTGCACCATGATTATTGAGGACTCAATTCACTCATATGAGAATTTCAACCCGCTAGAAAAGGTGCCTCGAAGCTCCTCTTTCCGAGTTTCAACCCGTGATCATGATGACCCCATTGACGTGAATTCTAACAGGTCGATCCGTAATATCGATTCTAAACGTCAGGTGTTTTCTTTTAAATCAATCGTCGTTTTCTTTTAAATCAATCGTCATTTGGATTTAATAATCCCTTGTATCTATCATTCCCTACATGCTCATATCATCTCTTATTATTCCATTTCAAGTTCTCCCTAATTACCCCGTGCGCATCTTTACAAGGGTTATCGACGGGGGGCGTAACATATTACATATTACAGGTGGGAAATATGAAATTGGATAAGAGAAGGCAAATGGGAGCAAGCATAATTTGACAGCAGCTAGGCATGAAAAATACTGAATGAAAAAAACAGAGGGGGGAATTAAGGGGATGTTGGCATGTTGCAAGGCAACATTGCACGTTACTGTACTTCATTCCCTTAAGTCCCATGTGATCATTGGCTCTTTGTTTGTTTGAGCATATAAAGAGAGCTACAAGAGAGTGCAAAGGGTGGGATGCCTAGTGCCTGGTTTCCTTTTGGTTAAAATTGTCCACAGATGAAACAACAGATACAACTCTACTTATAAGTTTCCCTATTTTAGCTTTACTATATATAACCCTTGTTTTTTCACTTAACCTAAGTCTACCTTCCTCCCCTCATCCTCCTACTCTCCATAAATTCCCTCGGTCCAACTTCCTTTGTCCTCTTTTTCATCTGGTTCTGAGTTACTCTCGACGCATGACAATAGATATCATGTGATAACACATACTTTATTCAAACAATATTCGACGATTGAATATGGAAGTTCTAAGTTTATGTTGTGAATACGTACATGACAATGACACTACGTCGTAAAATAGGTGGGATTAGGTGGGATTCACATCTTCATGATGACCTTCACGATGCATCATTTGAGCAGCACGGCAAGTAGATCATCATATACAACATAGCGTCGCTAAAAAACATTGAACGATTTGGTGTGCATACTGTTATGTACAGAGTCTTCGAGGGATACTGAACAGATTAGCCTGTTTGATTAAGAACCCATATTGACTAAAATGAATCTTGGAGATAATTTCTGATACTCAAGTCCGGCCATGTTGACTAGTTGCATGGTTATTGAGCTCAAAATCAACCATCTAAGCATCCACATCTATGCATCCATCAAAGGAGCAATACATCTGCATCACATGTCATAGTTGTATCAAGTTATAATGGACTTTCGAATAGATCTCAGGTTAAATAATAACACCTGTATGATTGCAAGAATTAAATCAAGCAAACTATCATCTTCTGGGAAACAAAACTAGGTCCTTTCATTCCCTTTTGTGAGCAAGATACTCCTGTACCATTCTCTTGAGCATGTATTCTACTCACAACCTTAACGGTCGAGGTTTTTCCGGTATAATCCATCAACTTAAACTTAAACAACATATCGCATCGATTTAGCTCGTGAAAGGACATCCTTATATACTCAGTTCTAACGTGGGACATTTCTTAGGTTAAGTGATGGTCAATCATCAACATCTGATAATTGATTTAATTCAGAGTTTTGATCTGATAGTGGCCCCTATCACGTGATCGATAGCACCACAAAAGGTCGCTCAACTACTTAATGATGAGATTGAAAAGGAAAAGGAAAATGATGCAAAATAACTAATAAATGGTAGCGTAGTTGGATTAAGACGTTGACGACATAGATATCTAATTTTTAACTTAAATCTCCCTAACAATTGCATGCAAGTGAGGGACACAGCACCAATTGCATGCAAGTGAGGGAGCACCATTTCAGTGATGAAGAGTCAAACTCATGATGGGGTTTTGATTTGGCTCGTCATCACATCTTTTTCTCTTCATGTTTAACTTCCATTGTAAGTGAAAGTGATCACTAATCTTATAAATTATGTTATCTCTTAAGTGAGGTTTTCATATCACTTGTAAGATGAAGATGTGATAAAGCCATAAAATCCAATACCGGACAATGTCGGCATTGTTTGTATCATTAGCTATTGCTATTGCTGTTAGCAGATCTGAAATAGAAGAGAAGAAAATAGTCAATATCAACGTCAATATCATCGATCTTCGACAATGATATTGCCGTATTATGGACAACAATAGTTGGTTCACCAACTCAACCTCTTACATTAGAGATCCAAGTCTCAAATCCTTGCAAGTTTGAAAGTATAGAACTAATGAACATATCGATCAAATGTTCGTAATGTTTAGAAGGACTGAGTCAGTGGCTAAGAAGTCTTCCCCCAAATCATGTGGGGCCAGAGATTGGCCACTCCCGATGACCTTAAAAAGGGATCTTTTATGATATAAAATACGGATAATATTATATTCTTTTTCTCCTTTTGAACCCTGTATTTGACAGGATTTACTCAGAAATGACACGAGGGGGTGGACGGAGGGATAGAGGACGGACGGATGGGACAAAGGGTACACACAAAAGAGGGGAACTAACTACGTGCACAACTAGCAACCATTGAATCAGCTGCATCCCTTGTATCAGACATTCAGACCCCAAAAATAACATTACGAGTAGCAGCTAGCAGGAGCAGCAGCATGGAGTCTGTTCATATGGGGCTCCCCTGCCCTGCACCACCCCTGCCTGACCCTTAGCCACGGTTCTCTGCCCCCCTGAGGCACCCACTCGCCCCACCCCATCTTTTAACTACTAGCAGCTAACTGCACCAGCTGCACATCTCACAGTGCCGATGGGACTCCCTCCCTCACTTTGTTTTAATTCTCTCATCAGTGTGCACAATTATAGCTTCCCGGATTCAAACATGTAGACATACATATATACTAGCACTCCTGGTGCTGGTTCTGCCAATCTGATATGAGGGAAGAAAAATGCATGCTTATTCACTAGGAGCATGTGCGTGACTTGATCCTTTCTCATTCAGCACCGGGTTTGGCTCAGTTTCATACCAATTATGCCCCTCTTGGATGGACCCAAGTTGTTTACAGAGCCGGATTCAAGTTCGGCTCGTTAAACTTTATAAGCTCGAGTAAGATTACAGTCATCTAAACCCTTTGGATACCAGTAATAGTTGGCCACGGTATGAGAAGACGAAATATTGACTTATCTTCATTACGATCAACAGATAAACTGTATCCCGATAAAGAGATGAAAACAAGAAAGATAGAAACAATGATGCTTCAAATAGGGGTGATTTTTACGGTTGCAAACCTTTGGGCAACTGCAAAATGAAATGGACCCAGGCATCAGCAGCTCCATTATGATGCAACTGGGAGATAAAAAGCTATAGTTCTGATGCTGCATCAGCACAGTGAAGGTAAGGGGGGTGAAAGCAACAAATAATGTACTCATGTGAGGTTGAAGATGACTCTGATAAAAATCTTTCACTTCTATCCTAACACAGATGTGGGGTTTCCCACAGGATGCATGCAGATTCCACAACTACAACCGAGAAAAAAAAAAAAAAAAAAACAGAGCCAAAGCAGGAAAAATAAAATTAAAAATTTTAAGTTCTGAAACACAGATGCTCAAGAGATCATGCTTGTACTGCAAAACTCACATGTTTGTCATATCACAGTAATTTCATCTCATTTTCTATACAGCAAACTCAAAGGGATGATTCAAGGCAGTGTATATCTGAAGCAAACGTCTATATCTCAAAATTCATCACTAGTTACTTATATAATATCAAGACGGGTATTTCACTGCATATATAGAGACCTTAAAGACTCAATGGCAGAACCTATCACATAGATGCTCTTTATCCATTCGATGACTTGCATAATGTTCATCCTAGTGAGTTACAGCATGTCTATGACGCTGCATATCGCCTAATTCAAAACCTCTTTGCTCTACCGCTGCTTATCCTCCAAATAAAGCAGCAGATTCACAGCATATAAACCATAAGTATGTCGGTATTTCGCCCATCCCGGGAATTTTCCTTTCACCCTTCCCCTCTCCATGCAGATAACAGATTCCGGGCAAAAAGAGAGAAAATGCCGAAGAAAATGACTAAACCACTCCTATCATGTCAATACAGCATCAGGAAACTGAAGTGACTCATATCGGGAAGAAGAATTCTAATGATAGCATGATAAAGAAAGATACTGTTTTCAAGGGCAAAATAAGCATGGAACTTATTCTCATGATAGGAAGCAAGCAAGAGTTATAGACCAATCTACAGGAACATTCCTCTGAATATAAACCAGAATTTCCCCTCAAAAGTAAGATAAGTGTCGGAAATTTTCCATCGTCAAATTTGTTATCTACAACACAAGGGTCAACAGGCACAGAGGCATAGTTCGAGAGAATGGAACTTGCTGGACACAAGCTGTTTGAGATTCCAAAGCATATCATTCACTTGATCATGAAATTTGCAACCAATGATGCAGATAGCCTCAAAAAGAATAATCCTATTATCCAACATATTCCATGCATGGTGGAACTTCTCAAAATAAGACTGATCAACAGAAACTTCTCATACAATACCGAATAAGATTATTCATCAAGGAGACTTTCAGGGGAACCCAGGGTCATGCTTCATCAAAGGGATTCCCCACTATATAGAGGATAACTTGCTGTATACAACGTCTACCAAGACAGACGAGTTTTTAGCAGATTAAGACGCGGGTATGCTACGACAAGAAGAGCCTGTCATGCCTGAAGTCGGATGATCTCACTAATTGCATGACCTTAATTATCCCGAACGGGGTTAAATTCCTCCGGTCGTTGATGCAATAAGCATGTTTCCATACCTAGAGTTACTTCTACTAGTCCCTTAAAAATGTGAATCCATCATACATGAGCAAAGTCGCAAGCAGTAATATTGCATTTTATTTTTCTCAGCGGGGTTCTAGATTTCCTTCTGTCATTAACTTGAACTGTACTACTCTTTTCTCAACACCAATTTACGATCTCATTGATGTTAAAACCATGAGATTCCAACCCTTCAATGGCAATATCTCAGATAAGCTCCTTACCAAATCACCGGGAAAATTCTACAGTAAACATGATTCATACACGGAATGTTACTTATGGCATAAATTACACAAACATTTCCTCGCATTTTGGAATACCCGGACATTCTAAACCCTCGTCTGTTTTATCCTTCTTGACTCTTTGTTGTCTATCGAAACTCTAATCTCTTATACACTGACACCACAAATACACACCAACTTGCATATCCCTTATCACCACCAACATATTCTGTTCAGCATAATGGATCATTCTGTACAACCGAAAGACCACGGACCAAGACAGCCAATCCGCATTCATTCCCCGCATTCTCAACAATAACCAACCCCAGCACAAACACAACTTATAAGATAGGAAAACAAAAATCAAAAGCATGAAACAACAAGTTTCACTTTCATCTTAGGGTCGGTCGTCCAGTGAATAAGTGGTATAGCAAAAACATTGTGGGAATAATATAATCCTCTAAACTATATCACATTTGTGGTGCTCATATATGTGGACTGGATCAAATCATATGTGGAGCTCATGTTAGGTTTGAAGTACAGTGAGCTCTGGTGCTATTCAGAGTTCAGTGGGGTGTGTTGAATGTTTTCTGTACTTTGTAGGGTCCTGAGAGTTCATGGGCTGAATATTTCAAGATCATGTTTCTATGGATCTCACATGCTAAAAGGAGAAAAAAAGGGTCAGCAGAAGTTGGATAAGATGCCGCTGGTTAACAGTTACTGCACTTCAATGCACACTCAAAGCCCATTGCCCACTTTTTTTGTCTCGACTTCGGATTATTTTCACATCAGTTATTTAGTAGATTACTAACAAATGTCACATGTATGACTCTCTTCACCTACAATTAAGGTGTAAACCTGGGATACAATTTCCTTGCATTCTACAATAGGGATAAGACTACGTACAATTATTTCTTAGCATCCCCAGACCCCATTCTAACAGGAACACTTGATGTTGGTGGTTGTTCTGTTAACCCGTCAGATAAGGTGCTCAAGGATAAGGTGCTCAAGGAGCGGTGAAGGATGCCTAATAATTAAGGGGAAGTATCCTCCAAGTATAGTCGAGGAGATTCATTTAACATTTACTAGAGAGCACGCCCACTAATATAATCCTTGAATAGATCGTATCAGCTTAATGGAAGGTTAAGGTGAGGAAATTGAGGTTAAAAAAACCTATCAAATGTAGCTCGATAGAGAACACAGAATCAAAGGAGCTCTCAATCATGCCGTATGGAGTCATGCATTGGCTATAGTGTTGTTAAAAGTGCCTAAAACACACGCTTAAGCGTCACCGTGATGTGATGCAGTGCATGTGGTATGTGCTTCATTTTTGCTGGAGTACAAATTTCTGAAGCACTCAATTAAGCACATGCAGTGCTTGCTTATGCTGCTATTAAGTTGGTAGAAGCTTTTGAATCTTTTAAGCCCACTGGTTACGACAAACTCGGAGTTGACTCCGCTGTCACGAGCTATCGATGAAGGAAATTGTTGCACGTAGAACATCTTTGGAAGAGGTATATGCTTTTCATTAGAAGTAAAACGTGTAAACACTGTACAAATTTGCAAGTCATGTGTGGCATGCTATTCATTTTCACTGTATAACACACTCAGGTACCTTAAACATAAACTACTGCTGTTCTGTGCTTCTCAGTTCTTGACCGAGGGAGAGCAAGGATGGCTATAAGACCACTGGAAAAGGCAGCAACTGCTGCTACAGCCAAGGACGGTGAATTTCCTCCGCCGAGCAATTGATCCCACGGTCCACTTCCCAACGACACCACCACCTGCGCAATAAAATCACAAAGAAATTCTTGAAACTCTGAAGTTGAGAATGTAACAACAGTTGAACTTATGTCTTTGATGCATTGAACTTGCGTACAAAAATTACGATATTCAAATAACCAGATCAAGAATGTAGGAACACGAACCAACAGCTAAAGCAACTTCATAAAATGCATTACAACTACAGAAAATCTAGCACAAATGTATTTCACATGTACTAGTTTACGCCGAAAGGGGCGCATGCGGAATACTTGAAAATTTCGCACGTGACCAATATTTCTACTTAGTCTAAGAGTGTCGATCAAGATACTCTTGTTTCATAATCCAACCAAAAGATCATACTCGTCCCTCATTTCTTTGGTTACCATCAGAAAAAGAAGAATCAAGTGTCACGCGCTAAAAATCTAGCCTTTTTACTAGAATGTCCAATTGGACTATTGGTCTACCTATTTGATAAGAGAGCACTTAACACACCCCTGAAAGTGAAAGGAGAATGAAATGATAAGGAGCAATAAACTTTGATGTGAACATTTGGGCCAGCCACCATTTTCCATGCATCGTACCGACAATGTGCATGAAACAAAGAGGAGAAAAAGGACCAAATACATTTGAAGCCAACGCTACGCTTGAAAATAGTAAATTATCAAGCAAGGAAGAACACACAAAATATATAGCGACAGAAAATGAAATTATGTGGTATAAGAGTCTTATAAATACTCCCACCCGCATTCTTCTGCTCGGTCCCCTTGACCGGCTCTTCCCTAAAAGGCTAAAATCTCTTCTTTTGTTTGGCAATGAAAAATCCTACCCCAATGCTCTGCTTTTTTGTACCATAGAGTAATTGCGAGAAGTTGACATATGAAAACGTAAGCGGCGAAAGAAGAGGAGAATGCTACCGGATCTTGGACAGCAAGAAATTAGTCGGTGATCAAGTCAAAACATGTCTAGGAAATGGATTCCACAGATACAGGAAAATCAAGAATCACCAGCGATTATGCAGAAACATAGTAGGAAGAAACAGCCAAGCATATATGCATGAATCAATGAAAACTTGATCACTCCATGTTCAAAGAGCAATGTGGGATCAGAAACCACACTTACAACGAGAAACACAAGTCCGATGTCAGCCGCAAATAGAAAAAGCTGGCTTGACATTCGATGAGTGGGATTTATGCCCACAAAATTACATAACCTTTGTGGGACAGTTTTTTTTTTTTTTTTTTTTTCTTTTGACATGTTGTTCGACATGCAATTACCTTCTCTGTCTCAGTGACCCTGCTCTAGTTAGCACCATGGACTTGGTTGCAATTACGTATTTAGCTAACCCTATACTATCCATCACACAACCACCACCCAACCTATATCCATCACTGCAATTAGTACCTTGTGAATTAAGAATTCACAACCTTCATTTATTTTTCAAGAGAATCACTCTTATAGTCTTATTCAGATGAGACTTAATGAGTACAGATAACTAAAATCATAAAGACAACATCACAATACTACTTCCTATTTGTCCGTTAAGATCATAACGTTTCGTTCCTCATGTATTGACATTCGCTAATGTTCCAGAAACTTGGACAGTCTTTTTTTTTTTTTTTTTTTTGGGGTCATCGATCTCCCCAAAAAGAGGTGCGATCCTTCTCTCATCACAAGGTTCAGTGTCCACAGGGTATCAAAGATAGCAGACCAATGCACAGTCACTGATAAGGTATGAAAGGGAATCATGAGAGCGCACTTCTCGTTGATTCACCGGCAAGTATGGAAGAAGTACACTTGAATCTCGATACCTTCATACCTTTTGATGGATTTTTACAATCCTTCTTCCAGTGGGTGTCAATTTAAGCTGACATAATTTTTTTGATTTCTTAAAGCATGGATAGGTCATATAAGAGTACTTCGTCATCAGTATAGGTTCAAAAGCATTTGCAGTGCCCTTGGATGGTCATTCCCAGAGTTTCAGTAGCAGTGTAGCACTATGTGGCACTAAGGCACATATACAAAGCGCAAACAATAATTGACTTCTCCTTACAAATCTTACTAGGGTATGACGTCTCTTACACCAATACTAGCTTATGGTCAATCGATTCAATCCACTTTTGCGGTTACACCAAGTCTAGTCACTTCATTAAGATTCTTCTCCAAGATGACTGATGCAATAATGTCTGAGAAAACAACAGCACAGAAGATGAAACTTGTGAATGCAGAAAATTTTTGAAGCCATACCTGTGGGATAACAATTGCCAGATTCAGCACACCCATCGATAAGCCTGCATAGTTAACAGGAAAACTGCTGAGGCTGCCTCACTCAAATCATATGTAGATCAATAAACCAAGAAAAATCTACCTTGACCCAGCCCCAGTGCTTCGATTTTTGCAGAAACCATGGCATATGGGATACTATAAGTGATCTGGAATAAATGAAAAGCATTGAAAATTTAGTTAGTAGGCTTTTATCAAAACAGATCCAGATAGAAAGAATGAATATTTGAGGTGGGTTAACAACATTCCGCGAGTTCCACGTGGAATAACTAAACAAAATAAAACTTGGTTCGAATCTGGATATAATATACAAGTTCATGGACCAGCTCACAATCACAAACACAAGTACACAACCAATGATCCACTATGAAAGTTCGATATAACCTAGCTCAACTTGGAATATGGATACAGAGCACAAGTCCAAGGACAAAATACATTATGATCGTCTATGTTGCGCCCATAGTACCTAATAGGTGTCTCCTCATTATCATGTAACGATACAAAGTCCATCACAGCATTCCATTGGCCTGTTCACTTAGTTCAGGAATATCCGAAACAAGTTTGATACCAACCAAGCCATGGACTAGATTCACACATTGAGAACTGGTTTTCTGAATCAATTAGTTCATTGACCTAATGCCTACAGTTACAGGAAATTTGTTGCTTGTTTAAGCCACATCTCGATGGCTAGATGGAGACCAAATGCTATTAGATCATCAAAACTAATGCAAAAAGGAGGAAAACTGATAAGGAAGTGCTGGAAATGTAAAAGGTTCAGGCATTAGCCAGAAAATGGGCTGAACAAGGGAGAGCAACTTACAGCAAGTGGAATGCCGAGAACTGTAAAAACCACCAATGCCGCAACTACAGCATCATTTGGAGGCAAAGCATGGCCAACTGAATCTATTCTGCTGACAACAAAGGTTATTATCAGCATTGCTATGAAGCAAAGAGACATGAGGATATTGGAGATTCCCCAAACCAATCCAGCCCCTAGCTTCCTACAAAGCGTCTCCATTGAAATTGAAGTAAGACCAAGAACTACTGAATTCAACATGAGGCCAAGTGCCCCCATTCTAACTCCTTCATTGTATTTATCCCCTTCATTGGGCTTGCCTCCATAAATCTCTCGGCCCATCCAGTCGGTATCAAACAGAAGAAATGGGAACCATCCAACCCACGTAAGGGCAGTAATGAACAGAACTATCCAAACAGATCTAGGAAGATAACTGAAAGTGCCAAACAACTCCCACAAGAAAGCTTCATGAGCAACACCTGACTCATCTGATCCGTCTGCAATGGCTCTGGATCTGTTGCTAGAGCTCAATGGCAATTCCTGTGATGCGGAGACGCTCAAATATGTTGTTATAGCAATACATACAATGTCGATGAAGAAAGCAGACTTGAGATTGGCACAATCGGCAGAACAAGCAGAAGTTACAGTGAACGGCAGAAGCTTGTACCATCTACTGTATGATCCAGTGGCAAAGCCAAGGACATTGCCAATGGCCATGAATAAAGAGAAGTATGCATTTGCGACTCTGTTCCTTCTGTGATCCTTCCCTAACAAGATAAAAAGTTGAAAAGGAGACTAGTGATTACTTTCTTGACCAGTTGATGCATTCTCAGGTGATCAAAACAGTCATAGATTCACTACAAAGTTCAATCCAGTTATTTTTCCCATTCCTTCCAGATTCTTTCAGACTAGACACTTCTTCTCCTTTTGTTGTCTCTGTTTACTGGATTAGCATAGAGTAGAGGCTCGGCAATCAACATCGAATAGGTCAGATAGATTATTCATTACAGATCAACTGAATTGGCTCCATTATAATATGCTTGTAAGTATAAGACCAAAAAGTAGATGATCGCATAGCCAAAACAAAACGATTAATGAATCATTTTTAAGAAAAACTATCATTTTTGCAAGTTGCAAATGACAGAAAAGATAGAGTATGCAACCAAGAATAACAGTTTCAGTCAAAATAGAATAGAGAAACTACTGATATCCAACAAAAAAAAAAAGAAAAAAAAAAAGAATGTGTACATGAAAGGCTGGAAGCAATGAATAGCCATCTTGGACGAAGGGAACAGTAGGGATTCGGTAAGTTTAGGCAGATTTTGATAATTAAAAAGAAAAAAGAAAAAGAAAGATCATCTAACTTGATTTTAGCAATGAAATGGTTCGGTGAAACATTTCCACATTGTCCTCACACAGAAGTAAAGTTTGCCACAATTTCAGCACAATATTCTCCATGAACTGTCTAAACCCTCCATAAAGCTTACTACTATTCTACTTCTTTGGTATAGTTCTAATGAATGTTGAGAGCTAGATGGTTACTGAAGTTTGATCAAGTCTGTAAGAAAATATCATAGTGTAGGCTAGAAAGGAAATGGCCCTCGCCACAGGGAAAGAGGAAAATGAGGCAGCAAAAAAGACCAAAAATAAAAAAATAGCAACACAATCACCATCAGACCAATCTGCTCAATTGTATCTCATAATCAGTTAACATTTCTGATGGATGAAATCAAATATGGGAAAGTTGCTACAGGTGTAAGATTGACACGGTTGTCAGACAAGCGAAGAAGAGTGCAAGGAGTTGATTTTGTAAGGAAAGCACTGGGAGAATAGCTTGACTTAATAGGAGCAAGAAAATGAGAAGCTAGGATGATAAGGATGGGATTGTGATGCTGGGCATTGCTCCTGGAATAGTATTGCCCCCTCCCCTGAAGCAAAACCAAGGGATTTCTGTCCAAGGGAGAACAAAAAGAAGGAGAAGGCAGGACATGACATGATGTGCAAATGCTGGAGGCAATTACAAAGACCGGACAGAATTTGAAATAAGTGTCCCTAGAGCTCACAGAACCAACAGCCAGTAGACCATTAACATAGAGGGAGAAATCTCAATAGAGCTAAAGGAGACTCCAAATGTGTAAGAAAGTAGGTAATTGTTCTAACATGATAGCATTGCAGAGTTAATTCTCAAAACTAAAATCCTAGGAAAACTAGTTGTGTATGGGTGAGAGCTCGAAGTATGGAGTATAATATGTGAGGCTACAGTGAGGGTAAGTTTGGGGATGAACTGAGAGCAAGGGACATCAGGCACAAAGCACAAGAAAAAGCTGCAGAACAGCAACAAATGGTCCAGAAACGGAAGCTAGCCAAGAGTGTGCTGAATCCACCTTGAACTCAAGGATCATTGAAGAGTTAAAAACCTCCACACTCTTAGGGCTATGGATGAAGCATGTAGCATACTGGCCCAAGAAGCTTTCTTTACGCACGACACCATTTCTCAGGGATTTCTTTGAGCAACTGATGACTTCGTAGAGGTTCCCTCCCACATTACTATGAGTTCTCACTTCTCATGCCAAACGTGAGGTTGCCAATCTACTATATTATTGAATAGCGGGGTTTCCATCCAAAAATGTTCTAAGGATGCACGGAATCCTCTATGGGGACCCTAACCTAGTATCTCCACCAGTCAATTGATCAGAATTTGTAGAAAGAGTTGTGCAAATTTTGCATGGATGAGTAGCAGAATGAACGCTACTAAGCGCACAGTTGTAATAACTTATAATGTGTTCTCTTTTCGAGATTAGGTTCTTTTCGTCCAGCTATGGTGATGGCTCATGGTTACGTTGAACCCTCTGCTGTAATCATTGTCATTTATCCTATATATGAAGCAAAGACGGGTTACAGAATCAGATAACGGATAACCATGATCTTTATAGTATCGAGTCATTGAATCTATCGGACTATAACAAAAATCACAAGCATTGAAACATATAACCAAACCCTAAAATTCCAGAAACACATTCACAATCATACCAGTAAGATCAGCAAGGAGAGCCCTACAAGGCCCCTGAGTCGTATTATTAGCAACATCAAGCAACCAAAACCCAACCACAAACGCCACCACCGCCCTCGCCCGCTTCTCTTCTCGATCCCCACACCACCACCCGATATCCGCCGAATGCCCAACAACCAAAACCGCCACCACAATCATCGCCGCACCCGCCACAATAAACGGCCGTCTCCTCCCAAACCTGCTCTCGCACCGATCACTCATCAACCCCACCAGCGGCTGCACCACGAACCCCGAAAGCGGCCCGCAGAGCCACACCACGCTGGCCCACGCGTGCGGGATCCCCAATTCCTGCACGTATGGTGTTAACAACGATAATTGAAGCGCCCATCCGAACTGTATCCCGCAAGCGATCGAGGTTACCCTTAGCAGCTTCTTCAGCGAAACCCTAGAACTCGGCAACGCAGGTTTGGGATTAGGGCAGGATCTGGGGCGAGAATGGGAGATGGGTTCTGCGATTCGCAATAATGGGTCGTCGATTTTGGGGTCGGGGATCGTCATTGAGGTGGAATTGGGGTGAATTTAGGGTTTGTGGTAGGTGATTTGATGTGAGGAAATGGAGGGAATTTCGGGGGAATATGGGGATTTGGGGATTTTGATTCGATTCAGGGAAATGGGATTAATGGGTAGAAATCATAATCGGGAATTTTTGGGTTGATTATGATGAATTGATGATTGATGAAAGTGATGATGATGGATGAGTGTGAAGAAGAAAATGGAGGCAAAGCAAATGGGAGAGGCCAAGTGTATGGGTTTGGGTGATTTCATAACGGCCAGTCAACTAATTATAGATTTGATTTAGATTTAAACATTAATTAATTTGTTATTAATATATGAGTTATATGTTAGTATGTATTTAATAAATTTAATCTGTTTTTATTTTTAAAATTTTCTAATTACTTAATCTTTATTTTTTTTATTTTTATCAATAGATAATAATAACATCATATTTTTAAATTTTTTATTTGTGTTTGATGATGATGGATAGACATCACGATAAGTACATCTAAAGTGGGGTTACGTGTTTTCCTAGCATGATTGAGGAGAAGTGAGATATACTATGTCACTGTCAAGGTGGTTGATGTTGAACTTAACGTTGTTGTGATTGATAATAATTAATCATCTTGTACTCCTCTCTAATATGAAATCGGGTAAGTCAAGATAAGAGTTAGGGCGAAAACCAATGTATGGTTGATGGTGGATGTCTCTTCACATCATTGGATTCATAATTAAAAAAAGATATTTTTAATTTGGGAAATGATTCACAATCAACAAATGAATTAAAATCAAACCCATCCCCATCCGATAAAAAGAATCACAAAATATCGAAAAAAATTATACCGACTAGCACACAAAATGAAATTATCAATATCCCAATCCGGGATAATTTACAACGGATGAACCAAAAAAACCAATTGGATAGGAGTATAATTATCTTTCGGGGTTTTTTTTTCGGATGGACATTCCACATTAAATCCTTCCGAGGTTATTTTTTCCGGATGTAGATACACGGTAGAACACTGTTATTTTGTATTATTGTTAATCTCCCTGAAAACATTTCTGAACTGAACCGAACAGCAAACCCAAAAAAAAAACAACGATGCAAGCAATATCTCAGCAAAAAAATAACAAACATTCATTACAAAATCATAATATTCATGATACAAATAAACATCTAAGCATTTGATGATTGTCCTTGTTGTGGAGGAGGCATCTCTCCAGTCTTACAAATTAATAATTCATAGGCAATCCTGTATCTATAATTGTCGGCATCATCGATGGTCCATGTTGAATCTGTCATTTTGATCCCTTACATGATGTAATCCATGTACTTCAATACTTACACCCCGTAATCATTACTGTTAGTTTGCATGGACCTTTTTAACCACTAACAACTTGGGAGCTTGAGTTTTTCTGAACTTGTCGGGATACAATGATCGAAGAAGATATGCAAAGTACTCCGTTTACATATCACAAAACAAGCCAAATTAGTGAAGAAAAGATAAAACCAATTAAAGAAGATTATTTCATGTAAAAACTCACCACATATTTGCTCTGTACGTTATACATCTAGGTTACCGTAATGCAATCGGTATCCTCATACATAGGATCAAGAAGATGCACAGTTTATTTACCCAGATTAAACACATACAAGATGAAATGGGAGTTGATGTACATCGGAGTTATCACAAGTGAAGCTGTATGGATCAGAATTTGTCCTTCGCTTCTCACATATGTGAAATGACCGGATCGAAAGGCGTTTATATCTTTAGGGACCTCGAGGAGCGGCATGGAATTTTTCCGTGTCTTCTGCACAAACCAATTGTCTAAATCCCTTGAACACATTTGATGTAACGCCACGATTTTTTTTTTATAGTTTATAAGCTCGTGACGTCAGTGCCGCTACAAACCGGAGTCCATAACAAGACAAATTCATAACAGAACGTAAGAGAAAGTAATTATTATAATAATCCATTGTCGGTCTTAAGACTCAAGTACTGTCATACGTTCTAAATATTACATATAATACAAGAGGGCCCTATTCCGCTTTCCTCACCTGAACCTGCACAAAAGACAAATCAAAGAAGACAGAAAAACCCATGAGCAAAGATTCACTCAATAGACCCCGGGTTTTGCCAACGACATGACTACGCTTGCTAAGACCTTAGCACATGCGTAGTTGTCACTTGACAGTATATTAAAATCCTATTATCATTACTGTCACAGTTTTCACCTTTCGGTCCCCTCTTACATTTAATTATATTATTCATTTTCTTACGCTTTTAAATTTATTATTCCACTTTCGACCACCAGAAGATAGGTCAATAAATATGCTCGAATCAACTATGTATGATACTTTAACCAGTGGAGATTCCTTCCACTTCCAACATGAGACCACATCAGCTCGCCGTCGATTGGCTCCCTGCAAACAACTGTCCAGCATCCATGTTGTCAGGGGGGCTAAGTCTTGTCGCAACCCCGGGTCCCTACAAACATTTGCCCAGTAACCCCTGGTGGGATACCTACAAGCACTGTCCAGCATCTAAGTCGGCACGGTGAGCCCATGTCCCTGCGCAACCTTCGAGTCCCTGCAAAATAATGCTCAATGCCTCGACGACATCATCACACCCACCTAATGAAAAGCTAATCTTTCCGCTATCATATCAACACATCGTCGATTGACTCCCTGCAAGCAACTGTCAAGCACCCGTGTTGCCAGAGGGGCTAAGTCCTGTCACAACCCCGAGTCCCTGCAAACATTTGCCCAGCAACCCCTAGTGGCATACCTGCAAGCACGGTCCAGTATCTAACTCACCAGGATGAGCCCATGTCCCTGCCCAACCTTCGAGTCCCTGCAAATCAGTGCCCAATGCCTCGACGATGTTACTAACTCCATATAAGGGAAAGCGAACCTCTCCCTCGTCCTGATACCATCTTCGCACGAGGCTCAACGTTCTTAACTAGTTGCAACGTATACCATTTCATGTGATTTATCAACTTATCATTTAGTAGATTCTCAAGCAATAACTCGTATTATTTATTCATTTCACGATTATCGAAATTGTTAGAACGTATTACTTTGTTCGTCCTCTTTTTATTCATTTGTTTCTTCATTCTAATTAGCGTCTCAATTAAGCTTATCCAATAATTTATGTTCGCATATTCATCGACGATTCGTTATTATATATATATGTTATATTTAAATTCAATTCGTATCGTATTATCGTTTAATCGTTACGCTAATAGTGATTTTTAAACCAAACAGTCACCCTAAGCATTTTGCTTTTCTTTCCTTTTTTTTTTTTTTTTTTTTTTTTGATGAAAGAGATTCTGATGTGAAGAAACTAATCGGGTAACTAATCAGGTCAGGGAAATTGGAATCAACCACAATGTCAGGTAGAAGCAAATGGTAGTACCCAGATCTCCAAATGGATGCCAGATTTGTTCTGCCAAGACATAGCTATCGCAAACCTCTACTAACATGCCTGAAAATACAATTTGTCGAATTATCTTTTGCCTCATCAAGCTCATATAGAACTACATCCGCAAATTACAACCTTTGATCCCTGACCAAGGGGTGAGATCATGCTGCGAGGCTCAAATTAGGCAATAAAATCAAGCTATGGCAAAAGGGCAAGCAGCTGCATTCATGGGTAGCAACGAAGTCGATTATATATAGAGACAACTAAATTTCCACAGGACCTGTGGCTGCCATGCCAAAGACACTCCTTCTGTACCCATCTACACACACAAAAGATTAAATTGCCTCAAAAATCATCACAGCCTCACACACACGCATACATATAATCTCCCATATGTAGCTGTATGCCAAGGAAACGGAGACGACCTGAACCCATAGAAGAATGTTCTTCTTTTTCTCCTGAATACTCAGATATATTAAGAGTAGTATGATGATGATGATGATGATGATGATGATGGTGAGCAAGGATACCGAAAAGTACCAAATCCGAAAAGGTAAGGGCGGTTTATGACCTATAACAGAAATAATCCTATAAAGAATAACCTGCAGCAGGTAGAGAGGGACAACCACCCTTAGGCTTGTCAACCAACACCCCAGCTCTCTGCAACCCCAATCCTTCATCCTTTCACTATTGGGGTATAATCAGGTCACAGCAAAATGAATGCAACAGCAATGTCATGTAGAAGCAAATGGGAGTCACATCGAGAATAGAATAACCAGATCTCCAAATGGATACCATTTGTTGTACCAAGACATTGCTAATGCAAACCTCTACCAACATGCCTGAAAAAGCAACCTACTGAATCAACTTCTCGCTTCATAAAAGTAATACTCCCTCCGTCCATTAAGAAATCCTTCTAGAAATCGTAGGCTACAACAAGAATGAAAGCCTCAGTCTCCAAGAAACAAAAGATTCTGAACTAAATTCTCACATCACAAGAGATCCTTTTGTGCATGACCTAATCAGCATCGATCAACAATACCAAACAGCCCCTAACATACAAATTTTCATGTACAATTAAGCAGAAGAAGAAATGTCACCAACAATAGGACCATCAATTTTACATACAAGGGAAATTAGGACGGGGTTGGGTTACCTCACGCGAGGGAGGAGCGAAACGGCTGCGATGGCGGCGTGGTTGGAGGCGGTGGAGGCGGCGACAGGCTGGCTGGCGAGGCTGTGACGGTGAGGGAGCGTCCGCGGCGGCTGGCAACTACGATGGCGGCGTCCTGGCGGCTGAGCAGCGGCGTCCGGCGGTTGCAGGCTGAGGTCAGCGGCGACGGCAGGAAGACGGCTGGCGGGATTGTGGCGCGGTTGCAGACGGCGTCGGGGTTCGGGCTGGCTGGATCCGGCCTCGACGTGGCTGGGGACGGCTTCGGAAGACTGTGGTGGCGCGGTGGAGGGGAATGCAGCGATGGCGGCTGGCCGGTTGAGCAAGGGAGGCGGCTGCGGCGATGGTTTGGGCGGTGGTGGCTCGGTCAAGGGAAAGAAAAGGGGAGGAGAGAAGAGGAAGGGGGAGGAGAAGAAGGGGGGCGCGGCGGCGCTGGCCGGGGCGACGGCAACAGGCGGCGGCGAGCAGGGCGGCGACGGCGGCTTCGTGGTTTGGTGGGGTGTGGCTGCGGGGAGGGGAAAGGCTGGGAAGGGAGGTGAGTGAGTGGAGGAAAAAAAAAAATAGGTGGGAAGGGACGGACATTAGGAAGGGTTAAGGATATTTTGTTTTCTGTTAAATTATATTTAATATAATTATTTTTTTAGATTGTCGAAATAATTATATCAAAATTTTTTAAATTTTATAACAAGTTTATATCTTTATTTATAATTCAATTCTAATGACTCGTTTATTTTAAGAAAAATTAATAACATAATCAATTAAGCGTGTAATTATATTTAAAGTTGTACGTTCTTCTTTCATTGTTCGCCTCCTTACGTAATTATTAATATAATTCATATATTTATTTTTTTTTGGTTCCTTGCATTTGCGCAAATAGACAACTCACAACATAAATCTCATTTCTCTGGCAAGAAGACCTCGAGACCATCAGCCTATGCGTCAATCACCTCATCAAATAACCATTGACCAGGAGCAAGTGATTTCAAAGCACGCTGCGTCAACTCATAAAGTCCCCTGCTTTGCTCTAAAGTAACTAAAAAATCAAAATCACTAGATGACGTAGTATAGAATATGTCTTGTATTACCTTCGGGAGCTTTGTGGGAGTTATCTTCTTCATTGAATGGCCCTTAGTCCCACGATGCACTAGCACGGAGTCAACAACTCCAGAAACAGTGGGAGCAGGGGCTGGAAAAGTTGTTGGGAGCTCTCCTAGGGATGCTGCCGGGGGTATGCACTCGGTAACCAATGAAAGCAGGGGACCCTCAGGGAATGACATTAACGGATAGGGAACCAGATACTCAGCATTGTATAACCAATCTGTAGTGACCGTGGGATTGGTCCAGAGAATTGGCTCGTTGCTGCTGGAAGGCTAACTATGAGATGAATGTTGTGGCACTGCAACAGATGTGAGCTGGCTCTGAGTAGGAGGAATGCTCTGGCCAACATCGTCATGCCTTGCATGCTTCGAGGCCATAAAAGCCTCGTACTGTGCATCCATCGGCGGAAGTAGAGCAGCGATATGGTCAGGAAGGGCGACATGTGCCTCCCAAATGCTGTCGACGAAATATCGATGGCTTGCAATCTGAAAATATATTAAAATTATTCAATATAAGTCGAACAACAATTAAAAATAGGGTGAGAAATTAAATATTAAAGAAAAAAATAAGAAAAAGATGTGCAAAATTGATTAGATGCGCCAAAACTAGCGGTTATTTGATCTATTTTTAGCCTTCGGGAAAAAAAAAGGTGGTCAGTTACACTTTACACCGGATGTAACGAAAATTCTTTAAATCTTGGACGTCCATCACACAGATGAACGGCTATGTATTGTTGGCTGCCCAAAGTTACGCAGCCAACGCATGTCATGGATCATCACTGAATTTGATTTAATGTGTATGAAACGATATACCTGACAAACCAATAACTGATTTAATGTGGAAGAGAGGTCTCGTAAAACAACTGCATGATTTGCAATCTATTTAATATATAAAGCAAATTTGGTTTTTTTTTAATCAAAATTTAATATCAAATTTGGTTAGTCATATATAATGATTATTTATTTGCTTATGATTTTTCACAACCCAATAATATTGGCTCAATATGAAAAATAATGTAAGTAAACAATCCTTCAATGATATACCTTTAACAAAATAAATCATACAATAGCTAAACGTAATTGTAACGTCCCGTCTTTTCATTACTTATTAATGATACATATGGCATCACTGTTATTGGGCCCAATGCCTTATCTAGACAAAAACTATACTTTCTGACTTAATCATAAGAATTAAGCTAAGTTCACTTATACATCATTAGTCTACAAACTTTTATTGCACTAAATCTTAACTCAAAATATCACATTTGCGACGGAATTACATCTCTTTCTAAGATTAGAATATCTTTCACACATAAGGTACATCTAGCATCAAATCGTAGGTCACACTTCTCCTTCAAATCTTGCTCCTGTGTCAAAGAGAAGAAGAAAGACAAAAAAAAAAAAAAAAAACAATAACCGTGAGCTATAGGAACTCAATAACATGTCGGTCCCCTTATCAAGGGTTACACGAGAGAAAAAGGTAATAAAAAAAAAGGAAAATGATCATTTAGATCCTTTGTTCCATCACTCTGAAATTATTATGTCAATCTGACATTCAAAATTATCATCACAAGCATACCAATAATTTCTTATAGTCACATAAACACACTTAACACCACGTAACAACACTCGAATCCATACGTCCATCGACATTCCAGACATTATCGACGTCATTTACTACCGTCAAGTCCTTTATGATAATTACAGTCAAGACCTCCATATCAAACAAATTGAGACAATGACACTGTGATATGACAGGTCCCCAATCCAAGTCTCACACATTGCTGCACTCAACAATTCACTGAAGACTTTGATATACTTACCATCATGTTAATCACATAGAGACGACAGACAATAGATACTCTTAATATTATAATTGTACACTTGACGAGACTTATTCAATTTCATAGATAAATTTTATGCAGATTTAGCAAAAAGGACATCCGCGAAAGGGGATCAGTCAAACCGGAGCCCAGAGTCTCCTACAGTGAGATACCCTCATACCAAAAGGTAAATGAAAGAATGTCATCATCAAGTCACTGTATAACACATACGACAGACATAACGCTCTTTGTATTTTATATCACGGAGTTATCTCATCAATTATGGATTTACACTCCTTTCACACATTCATCCTCATTATACCAGCAAATAAGGCATAACACACACCATGCAATAACATTCCATACCTCTCAATATTTAGCACATAGCACACAGCAGCACTCGGTGTTTTACGTTAGTCACATTTAGTGACTACGTCCAAAGATTTCAATGCATATTATTATACTCACGGTATAATAACACATATTGCCACACATAATAAATCTCAATATTACCTTTTATCATAATTTTTCACGTGCACACGTTCAACCTCGTCCTTAAGTGACGACGAGTAGCGTCTCTAAATCCTATAATATAATAGGATACGCTTATTAAGACACAACATTGTGAATGATTGTTCACGTTATGAAATTAAGTATATTTATTCGTATTTCTTGAAAAATCGTCATAGTAACGTTATGTGGTGATGTCAAGCTTTGAAAAAAGTCTTTGATACTTATTTTGATAGTCCATAATGATGATTTTATGTATTTATCATCATTAGAAGTGTTTGTGAATATTTGGATTTATATCAAATTTTATCTTGAGATTTATATCTTGAGATTCACAACTCTAAATCATGATCTATCAATTTTATTAGAAACTAGACATATGAGGATTCAACATATATTAAAATCAGAATTTATCACAGAGTTTATGATTTTCCATAAAATTTCTAAAAAAGATGATTATCTTCTCATATTAATGATGAAAGATCCTCGTCGTGTTATAAACCCAACTTCTCCTCTTGTACTCAGACTCTCATTCTTCTCTTCTCTCACTTATCTCTTCTCTTTCATGACAAGAAGTATTTTTATATTTGTAAAAAAAAATTCAGGAAGAATAGAACTTGTATTTATAGAAAATTAAATCAATTAAAATAATTTTAGTGGATAATTAGTGGGTAATTGATGGGTAAATAATTTAATTTAGGTGGAGTAAAAATTTACATAAAGGATAATAAGCGCCAAAATTAGGTTTAGGTCATTTTCGTATAAATACGATATTTTCATATTAAGATCGTATTTTTTCGTATTTGCGTATTAGGGTTGTATTTCATTTGTATTTTATATTTTTCCTTATTAAATCATGAAACAAACCTTTTAACCCCGTAAAATAAATTATAACGTATAATTATTTACTATTCATATTAATTATTGTGAAACTAAATTTTACGGAATTTTTCGTGTTCTTACCTTATTTTTGTCATGATTTTAATAAAAAAATTTTATAATCCCATTGTATAAATTACGACGTTCAGTAATATACTATTTTTTTTAGAAAATTAATTATCTTAAATTTTTCGGATCTTTACAATAGCGGTTATTTTTAATGGAATAGGTTGAGGAAAAGATATATTACTAAAACTAAAGCAATTAAAAACATGAATTCAAGACACCAGTCGTATTTTGCAATAATCTATCTGATCGACATAATTTATTTAAAAATATAAAGCTTAATTTATTTTTTTTAGTATCAAAATTTGATTTTCTTTTACATCAAACTTGGTTAATCTTTCATTTAATGACTAAAAAAACAAATTAAATATATTTAATATAAATTGATTCTTCATTTTTCCTAAATCCAATATGTTTCAAATATGTGTCAAAAAATAAAAAAATAAATTAAAAAATTAAAAAATATAAATAGTTCATTGTTTTTTTAAATTTACACTTTAAGTTATCATCACGAATTAACAAACATGTATAACGTGTTTGATCGTCGTTACACGCGTATCCAATTTTACATCGATACGCGCGACCAGTCAAAAGATTGCATTCTTTACGGAAAAAAAAAATTAATATTATATCAAAACTAGTTTAAGGACTTGTTTGTATAACGTGTATAGATTTTTTCCGCGTATGAGGGGACATTTTCCTCAACATATAAGACGACAAATTGAAAAAGGGATCTGGTACTTCTCGAAGCATTGTTCTTGATTTTTTTATGCTATCATTCTGCCTGTAAGAGTTTGATTTCGTATTATTATTACACTAAAAACAATAGTGACAAAGACAATAATAGTCTTTTCTTGATTTTTTTCAGAAAGTGACAAACGCTAATCACATGAATGAAAAAAAAACACTTATTATCACCATAAACGTTTGAAATCACTTTCTTTCAATCCAGCAGACATATCCTAGTTGTGATTATATGCTATTCTAGCAGATGGCGATGGTCCAATTTTGTGATGTGGATAAGCAGTTTGGGCTATGTGGCCCAAAAAATTGACTAGCCCAACCCAACTTGGGGTGTACTTGGATGACCCAACACAACACGGCCCACCAAGTTACTACCACAAATTTCCCATCATTTTCCCCTCCCAAGACAATGTTCCTCAAAATACTATTATAGGATACCAGATCAATCGAGTGTCCATTTCCATGATGTTAAAGGCGACCCGAAGATTTGATCGGTATCCCACACGACGCATGCCACCCATGAGTTCCGAACTCAAAACCTCATCTCTCTGTGGACGCTTTTAGGTCATCTGGGCTGTGCCAGATGCTGCGGGGTCCCAAGACAATGTTATTGTCACAGTCCATGCATATTTCATCTTCAAGCATAACTTTCAAACAGAATCAATATAATTCCAACTCTTAATGTCGACGAAGAGACGAATTTGCCGAGTTACCATCAAACAGATACGAGTCTCCATGGACTAGTAATCAGTCAATTCTCACCAAAAAAAAAATGAACATAATTCGCAATAATCGGAATTAGTTAAGCGATAAGCAGAATTAGTAAAGAAAACGACGCTGAGGGTTGTAATCTAACCAAAGAGAGACAAATTAGATTAGATACCAAAACAATGATCATTATAAGCTTCCTGCACTCAGCTGCACCCAACTGAGTTACACGCTTTATAATCACAAAGCGAGGTGTCGTATCAACGCAAAGCTCTCACATTCATCTTATTCTATGGTTAAACTGGTGTTAGTGGGAATAGCATAAAGCGGCATGGAACCTTCAGGACGAGATATGCACAGATCCTTGCTCGATCACTTCCATTTTTTCGATACTTCAAGAGGTAAGAGAACCTAGCTTTTCCTCCAATACGGGATACCGCTTCTCATCCGTCATCTTCCATAATCGTCGTGCCCATTTATAAGCTTCATCGGCGCTGTGAACATATCAGCTCTAAAATACTATTTCAAATGGCAAACCAAATACTCATCTGCTTCTTCAGTGTCCTAGTATTACTACTATTCACTGGCCCTTCATATGGCAGTAGTGTAAACCAGTCACAATACTTCAGTCTCATGAAGAACTCACTTGCTGGCGTCGCCGTCAACTGGACTGCGACAGGAGATGATTCTTCATACTGCAGTTACTATGGCATCAGCTGCGACGAAACTGGCTATGTCACGGAGATGAATATATCAGGTTGGTCGCTTTCAGGATATCTCCCGCCCCGTATATGCTCTTACCTTCCACAGCTGAGGGCGTTGGACATCAGTGGGAACAAGATATTGGGCGGCTTCCCGGATGGGATCACGAATTGCTCTCTCCTGGAGGAGCTCGGCATGAGCTCTTTGTATCTAGGCGGCCAGCTGCCGGATTTATCGGGCATGAGGTCTCTCAGGGTGCTCGACTTGTCCTACAATCTCTTCATCGGGGACTTCCCCATCAACTCGATAACCAACCTCACGAATCTCGAGTCAGTGAACTTCAACGAGAACTATAACTTCAATCTCTGGCAGCTTCCGTGGAGTATTACCAGGTTGGCGAAGCTGAAGACAATGATACTAACGACGTGCATGATTAAAGGTCAAATCCCACCATGGATCGGCAACATAACATCCCTTACTGATCTTGAGCTCAGTGGGAACTACCTGGAAGGTGCAATCCCACCAGAGCTCGGAAGGCTGAAGAACCTGCGGTTGCTTGAGCTTTACTACAATGGGCTCAGCGGCGCGCTCCCTGAGGAGCTGGGGAATCTGACAGAGCTCACTGATGTGGACATGTCGATCAACAAAATATCCGGAAGCATTCCTGAAGCACTGTGTCGTTTGCCGAAGCTACATGCCTTGCAAATGTACAACAATAGCCTTACAGGAGAGATTCCTCCTGCTCTTGGGGACTCCACGGTGTTGGCCTTGTTGTCACTCTATGACAACTTTTTGACAGGCGAGATACCGGTGAATCTGGGGAAGTACTCAGAGTTGATCCTGCTCGACTTGTCGGAGAATAACTTGACGGGGAAGCTTCCACAGTACATGTGTAACAAAGGCCAGCTGAGGTATCTTCTTGTCCTTGAAAATATGCTCTCAGGCGAATTGCCCGCAAGCTATGCAAACTGCAGGTCCATCCTACGCTTCCGTGTCAGCTATAATCTCTTGGAGGGCATCGTACCAGAGGGAATTTTCGGACTCCCCCGTGTCTCGATCATCGACTTGTCGTTTAATCAACTGACTGGAAGCACATCGAAGACAATTGCAACAGCGAGTAATCTGTCAGAGTTGTTCCTACAGAACAACAGAATGTCAGGCATCATACCTCCAGAGGTTTCGAGA
Organism: Drosera spatulata; assembly: GCA_035668315.1. Classification (NCBI taxonomy): domain Eukaryota; kingdom Viridiplantae; phylum Streptophyta; class Magnoliopsida; order Caryophyllales; family Droseraceae; genus Drosera; species Drosera spatulata. Next base: position 43,804 of record JAOVYX010013264.1, read on the forward strand.
GCAGTCAACTTGGTAAAGATTGATCTCAGTAACAACCTTTTCGGCGGTCCGATACCTAGTGAAGTTGGCCAGCTGAAGAAGCTGAATCTGCTGGTGTTGCAAGGCAACAAGTTCAACTCATCTATTCCAGAGTCACTTTCTTCATTGAAGTTGCTCAACGTCCTGGACCTATCAAGAAATCAGCTGACGGGCGACATTCCTGTAGCTCTATCGGCATTGCTTCCGATCTCCATAAACTTCTCAAGTAATCTTCTTTCCGGCCCTATTCCACTTTCATTCATTCAAGGAGGCCAGGAAGACAGCTTCTTGGGCAATCCAGGTCTATGCGTAACCAGTTATCTAGACCCATCAGATATCCGTTTTCCTTTGTGTCCAAAACCTCGAGATCATAAGAGATTAGACCGTATCTGGGTCATAGTGGCCTCAGTTGTCATCTTAGTAGTCGGAATCATTCTATGCCTGAAACAATGGCTAACAAGAAAAAAGAAAACGATAACACAAGACGAGACAATGTCCTCTTCGTTCTTCTCGTATGATGTGAAGAGCTTTCACAAGATCAGCTTCGATCAGAGGGAGATAATTGAATCCATGGTCGAGAAGAACATACTAGGGCATGGCGGATCAGGGACAGTGTACAGGATTCAGCTGAGCAACGGTGAAGTCGTAGCTGTCAAGAAGCTGTGGAGTCGCTCGCCAAAAGACCCTGCATCAGAGAACCAAACGTTAGACAAGGAGTTACAAACGGAGGTTGAGACTCTGGGAAGCATAAGGCACAAGAACATAGTGAAGCTGTACAGTTACTTCTCAAGTTTGGATTACAGCTTGCTGGTATATGAATACTTGGAGAACGGTAACCTCTGGGACGCCCTTCACAAAGGGAAGATGATATTGGATTGGCCGACTCGTTATCAGATCGCCTTAGGAGTAGCACAGGGATTAGCCTACCTGCATCATGATCTATTGACACCAATTGTTCACAGGGACATCAAGTCGTCTAACATCCTGCTTGATATCGATTACCAGGCCAAGGTCGCAGATTTTGGTGTTGCCAAGGTCCTGCAAGCAAGGGGAGTGAAGGACTCATCAAGTACTGTTATTGCTGGGACTTACGGATATTTAGACCCAGGTAAACAACTGAACTAAACAGCTCCCCTTTAAACATGTTAAGACACAAATAATCTCTCTAATCTCTCAAATTTAACTGTATTAACTTCGTAAGTCATCTGATCACTTTGGCAGACTACGTGAATTCAACCAAGGCCACGACAAAGTGTGACGTTTACAGCTTCGGGGTGGTACTAATGGAGCTAGTAACAGCTAAGAAGCCGGTGGAGGCCGAGTTTGGAGAGAACAAGAACATCATAAACTGGGTATCAGTCAAGATGAAGACCAAGGAGGGAGCACAAGAAATCCTAGACAACCGCTTATCGCGTACATTCAAGGAAGACATGATTCAGGTCCTCAGAATAGCCGTTCGCTGCACAGCAAGGGCACCAGCACCACGCCCAACAACGAACGAGGTCGTTCAGTTGCTAGTCGAGGTGGACCCACACAGGTTCGATTCTTTCATGTTGGCAAACAAGAATAAGGATGCTTCAGATGCGAATAAGACAGATAATAGTTTCGAACCATAATGAGAGTAACATATGGCGATGTTTAAGGCAAAGCAACACATGGCGATGTTTATGTAATGAAAAGCACCATTAGATAGAATCGAACCTTCTTCGCCTTTTCCTTGCATTATCTAGAGGGACATGTAATCGAGGACCTGGCTTTCTGTAAAGCAAGCATTTAGATTCGAGGAGGCGAAAAGGGAAACATTCTCCCGCTTTAATTATTCTGTCTTCTTCTCCTTCTATGTATATAACATCATTATCTTAACAACCACTTAAGAGGAGAAAGCACATAAAGAGAGTGACTGGATTCTTCTGCTACTAAAACCAAAGTGGATTCCTGATTCTAAGCTTTTCCGAATGCGGGTTTATTTTATTGGGGAGGATCTGGTTCGAGGTGTACCTGGAGCAAGAACTTAGTTGGGATAATTGATTGATACGAATCTCATTGTCTTCGTTCACTCAAAGGTGCCAGTGATCACTAAAGGAGGAGTATGCTTGTCAAGAGATAGCCCAATGTCTGTCTGCCTTAGAATGGTCCAGGCGAAGCCTCAGCCTTGATAGGAAAGCGTTTGCCATGGAGGGTGAGGCACCACCTAGGCGATAGTCACCTTTCGAGCTAAAACCTTTTGTCTCCGTCTTAGTCAATTAAGCATTCTTCCTCTCCACTCTTCTATGCTTTATTTTTCAGACCTCGACTTCTAAGTCTCAACACGTCTCTCTTACCAATCAATATAACAGTAAAGTTCTTCCTTAGAAGCATACAGAACCCTAAGCTGGTCTTCGGCAGGTGCCTCGTCGCCTAGGCATCCAGCCTCACCCATGCCGCTAGCATCGCATTAGGGCCATGACTATCACGCTCACTAATGTTACAATCACAATTCCAACACATCAAAGACTAATCAAACACCATCAGTGCTGGGCAAGCATAGGTACCCATCTGTGCCATTACTCAGAAATACACCATACTTGCATATAAGCACGAGGAAACACAGAAACGAATAACCACATTCGACAGATGACGAAATTTAACAATTGCATACAAAAATGGGAACCCATTGGCGAAGAGTCATTGAGGCAATTCAACAAACACCTTGTGTGCAACATTGGTGAAAAAAAGAATGATAAGCGCAAAAGCATGGAATTGCATATGGCAATCTTCTCCTTACAAGTGCGATTTCCCCCGAGCTTGTTATGTTCTCATATCAAGTTATGGATAGTACTATTATTTCTGGAGTAGAGTTGGTTATACCAGAAAATCAGAAAAACAATCTCCTCACATACATCATCATGTTATATAAAAGTGTCCTTTCTCATATTTGAGGTATATTTTATTTCTTTCCTTTCTTGATATCAAGTTAAAAAATTAACCGATCTAACATTCACTAATGACGATACACACAATGATAGTAGACAAAGGATAGTAGACATTTAAACCACATGACCAACCAATATCACTTATCAAAATAAACAAAACCATTTTTCTTGTTTATTGCACTGATACAGTTTGATTAGTATACGATCCTTGAGATTTGCTAGAGATTAGAAGGTTGAACCTTTCTTACTTGAATCAGCTTAGGTCTTCGTATCTTGATTATGGGTGAGAATATCAGGTTTATGAGTACTGCGTAGAAGGTTTTTGAATTGGAATTTGAGCTAGCTGTCAAACAAATAGAAGCCAGCAGCATCAGCTCTTATTTGTCTGGTGAAAATCAAGATCAGCAACTGCACCAGCTAATGCTTTTATACATTGAGCACTTTTAAGCTATTGTCTATGTCTCAATAAAAGCTGCAAATATGCAGTATTTTGTAACATTATTATCCAATTAAGTTCTAATCCATGATATTTTTTTAACGAGTTGACGTTGGATCCATATTGAATGTTGGATATGAATCTTTCACCGGACCATTAAAAGGACTTCATTTTGTTTTAAACTTCATCGATCAAAGTTTACGTGAGGAAAGATGGGGAAGATCTTGAGGTTACACTTTGTCCCAAAATTGCAGCAGCTTCTCCTCTCATGCAATTGTGTTTTCAGAAGGCATGCTAAACCTGTAACAAAAACCAGGACCTAATTAAATCAACAAGCAACTTAAAGTGTATTTACTGCTGTACTTGCTAGCCTTGTACCATGCAAACGTCATGTTGTCTAGGTGTAGGAATTTGGTTCTTACCCTTCAGAATTATTCGCAACTGGACACGATGTTTATGGATCTGATGCAATATGTAACTTTCTATAGGAGTGGTATGACAGGAGTATTGCTTATCATGACAAATATGATGATTTAGTGTGAGCTTAAGTCGAGGAACCCAGTACACTATTGAAAATCCAAATTGAACCAAGTTTGTTCTGATAGTTTGTTAAAGAACCTGTTATACAAACGTCCGAATTTAGGATAGAAGGTTCATTATTTATCATCATCGTATATTTCACATTGCAACTGTTGGCGAAGGTGCGGCGAAGGTGCCTCAAATCTTCACCGCGTTCGTCTCCGCGTCGGCTGTTGCTTCTCCGTGTTAAATCCGCGTGGTGTTTGACTATAAATTGAGATGATTGAGAGGAAGAGTTGCAAGAGAGCCGGGAGGTGAGACGCAGAGATTGAGAGGAGCAAAGAGAGGAATCAGCAAAGGGAAAGTGGAAGTGAATAGGAGGAGAAAGTGGAGATAAGGAGTGAGGGAAGATTTACTATTCACATATATATACAAAAACATATTGAGGGTTTAAGGGATTTATTTTAGAGATTATTATCTATATCCCTTATTGTGAGATTCTCAATATTTATTGTGAGATTCTCAATATTTTGAGTGTAGTTTCTTTTGTATTCCTTTTCTTTTCTTTTGGTTAGTGGATTTTTCGTCGTCGGCGACCGCCCGTGGTTTCTCCCGTAAGGGTTTCCACGTAAATTCTTTGTCTCATTTTTATTTGCGTACTCGTTATTGTTTGTGTTTATTATTAACTGACTCATTCGTAACAACAACAATAGAATAATGTCTATATGCGATGTATCCTGTATCGAACTTTGTAGGTGACCAACTCAGCTATTTGCCATTGATGGCTTAATGACGTTTGGTAACACAGTGGTACTGGTAGATTAACATAACACACCCCTAACAAATATGTGGTCCAATCTTACATTGAATGGTAAACTGGGAGATTTGATGCGGTAAAACAATATTATGGCAAGCAAGCCGCCCCAGTTTCAGAGGTTAATTATAATGTGTGGAGAGGCCTAGGTAGCTAGCTTAATTTACTAGCTCTTCTGTTGCTGTATTCCTCTGGTCATCGCCATATATGCAAAGGCTGAATGCTCCACCCACAGCAACAGCAGCAGCAGCAGCTGTGAGGTAGCTACAGAGATTCAGAATTTCAGACACAACAAAGATCAGATCCGATCTGATCATCCGACCAGTGCCTTAAATCAATCCTTTAATATGTTCACCTGCTTCCCCTTTTTCTCCTCAAAATATCCATTTTGTGATGTCCCCAAGTCTTTTTCGATGAACAAGTTCGAGTCTTAGGGAAAAAAATTCTTTTGTAATCTATTAAGTTGATCTTTATAAGTTCAATGATGTGATTCAGAAAAGATTTTTCAGAAAATAAATAAGAATCTGTTGATCAAATCTTAAAATAAATGAAAAATTATTTTTCATTTCAAAATAAACAATATGAGTGTTTGACAAAGACATAAAATAAATTTTTAGAAAAAAATAAGTGCCTTGTAGAAAAGCAATTTGGAGTTGCTTTTTCAAAAGCAATTTGGAGTTGCTTTTTCAAAAGCAATTTGTTGAGTTATTTGTGACATTTCAAACACGCCCTAAATCTTTTCTTGGTCCCTAACCACGTGATCGGGGACTCGCAACTCCTAACAATATTTGAAACAATATCTCTGTTACAAGTATACAAAAATTTGGCCGATAGTAGTTGCAATACATAAAGGCAAGATAAGAGAAGCAAACCATATCCAATCGTGCTCGATTAAAATGACACAGAGTCAACGTGTTAGATTCGTGATCAACACGTCCATAGGTAGCGGCATGTATTCAAATGAGCGAAGATCACATTCTATAACTTTCGCGTTCAGTTTAAACATAAACGAACACAGACACAACAATAGCCCTAGTTGGATATATTTTGGTGAGAACTTAATAGTGAAAGTGGAGTAGGATGGTGATCAAAGTGCAGTATAAATCTTTTTCAAAGAAATGATGAGTTGATGACGGAAAATAGGTAGGAAGCAAGCTGTATGTTACGGACGAGTTAATTTATGGAGTTCTCCTTCAATAATAGTGTAGAGTTCTCCACATTTTTTTAGAATGTTCTTTGATATTCTACGATGTTCTAGGAAATTTTATACTTCTTTAGGAGGTCAAGTTGTCTAGAGTTTTTTAGAATCATCTAGGATTTTCTAGATTAATCTTGAGAGATAGAGAGAGTTTTAGACAACTCTAAAATTTCTCTGGTTAGAAAGTAGTTTCTAGATTAAACCACAAATTCTAGATCCTTCTATGAGGTTGTATATAAAAGGATGCAAGGTTCATTTGCCAAACATCCCATATCCCATAAACTCTCAAAGCATTGTAAGCCTTCAAGTGTTCTCAATACAACCTTGTTTTCAAGTCCGAACTCTCTTTCGTTCTCAAGTATCGCCTTTGGGTGACGAGTAAGGCTGAACTCAAGCGAAGGGGTGAGTAGCTTGAGTGCCGCACGGGTAGCGAAAATCTATCCCCGTGACAGTTGGTATCAGAGCCTTGGTTTGAGAGATGGCGGATTCAAGCATTGTTGAGCATGGGATTCCCGAGGAGGTGAACACCGCGAATGTAACCACACGCAAAGGAAGGGGAGAATCGAAAGATGTTCAAGCTGCCATGGAGTCACAACTTTCGCGGATGGAAGAGATCGTGGCTAAGATGGTGCAGAGGTTGGAGAAAGATATGCCAAGCAACGATATTATCGAGGCTTGGGAGGAATGCCTCAAGGATGTGTTGTAAAGTACACTCTCTACTCATTCTTGGACACTCTTCGCAAGGAGTTCCGAGCGCAAATGGATGAGGTACATGCGGTGATGGTCACTCTCCAAGAGGAGATGAGGATCTTAAGAAAAGAAACCTCGCTATGCAAGATGGCCATAGCAAATGGTGGAGCAAACTTTGGAAAGATTACGCGGTTCGAGCCCCCTAAGCAAAAGTCGTATCTCGGGAAACACGATGCTAAGGAGGTCGACACCTTCTTCTTCAACATGGAGCGATACTTTGAACTATTGGGCATAAAAGATGAAGAGGAGGAGATCAAAACTGGGTCCCTCTCGGACACGGCGACTATGTGGTGGCGTCGTCGTTACAGTGACGTTCAAACGGGAACGTTCACCATGGAGACGTGGGATCAATTTAAGAAGGATCTCAAACTCCACTTTTATCCGGAGAATGCTAATATGAAGCCAAGAGATAATTACGGAAGTTGAGACAAACGGATACGATTCGGGAGTATGTGAAGATTTTCACGGAGTTGCTCTTTCAAATTGGTGGCATGTCCGAGGAAGACAAGCTCATCAACTTCGAGGATCGACTTCAACCATGGACACAATAAGAATTACAACGACGTGGTGTCCAAACTCTTGCGGCGGCCATAACGACGGCGGAGTCATTCATCGAATTCAAGAGGAGCGAGTCTCCAAAGGGTAAGGAGTCGAGGAGTGAGTCCAAGAAAGGTGGAGCAGAGAGCCATGAAGGGATCAAGCCGACTTCGAGTCTTGCTAGCAAGAGTGACTCGAAAAAGGAAGAGAAAGAAGGGTGGAAAAAGAGCACATCTAAGGACGCGGTGAAGTCCAAGGGTGAGGTAAAGTGCTCTTATGCGATGATCCTCACTTCGTTCGGGAATGTCCGAAGAAGAATGCTCTCACGGCTATGGTTGCTCGGGTGGAGAAGGAGCCCGTGCAAGAGATGGAATCATTGAGGATCCTTAACACGGTGAAGACCACGGAGGAGAAGTCTTCATCGAAAGGGTTGATGTACGTCGATGCGGCGATCGGATCATACACAACTCATGCCTTGGTTGATACCGGGGCAACTCACAGCCATGTCTTGCGAGGAGAGGCAAATCGACTAGGATTTCGAGTCGACAAAGGGCAAGGCATGGTCAAGACGGTGAACTCGAAGACCGAACCAATCGATGGCGTCCCCCGTGGCGTACGGCTTTGCATTGACGATTGAAAAGGATCAGTGGATCTCACGGTCGTTCCCATGGACGACAATCCTTTAGTGCTTGGAATCGACTTTATCGAGGGTATGAAAGTGATATCAATCCTCTTTACTAATGTCTTACACATAGTGAACGACGATGGAGTTTGCGTGATTCCGATGGTGCGACGAGTGACGAAGGCTCAAGCAAAGATGGTCGCAACTATGGAACTCTCCAAGGGAGTCAAAAGTGAGGAACCTACTCACTTGAGGAGAGATAAGATCTCTCACGTGACAAAGAAGGTGTAAAAGAAGATCTCATAAGTCTTGCCGAAGGAACACGGGAAGGAACTTCCACCGAGACGGCAAGATGGGTGCTCAAAGACTTATCGTGACGATTCAAGGGAAAGATCGAGTCATATAAGTACGTCGCGACGAGGACGTCCGTGACATTGGTGGAGGAGTATGTCACAGGAGAGGTAATTTATGGAGTTCTTTTTAAAAAATTATCTAGATTTCTTCACACTTCTCTAGAATGTTCTTAGATGTTCTACGGTGTTCTAGGAAGTTTTATACTTCTCTACGAGGTCAAGTTGTCTAGAGTTCTCTACAATCATCTAGGATTTTCTAAATTAATCTTGAGAGGTAGAGAGAGTTCTAGACAACTATAGAGTTTCTCTAGTTAGGAAGTAGTTTCTAGAGAATTTTTGTAAATATTTAGAAGGAAAAGTGTATAGAAAAGATTAGACCACAAAGTCTAGATCCTTTTATGAGGTTGTATATAAAGAGATGTAAGGCTCATTTGCCAAACATGTCACATCCCACAAACTCTCAAACCATTGCAAGCCTTCAAGTGTTCTCAATACAAACTTATTTTCAAGTCCGAACTCTCTTGCGTACTCAAATATCGCCTTTGGGTGACGAGTAAGGCTGAACTCAAGCGAAGGAGTGAGCAGCTTGAGTGCCGTACGGGTAGCGAAAATCTATCCATGTGATATGCAGTCATTGACACACTCTGTCACATAAATTGACCCATGCAAAAAAAACTCCCCTGTAATATCTGCCTCAGCGGCTAGCATTTGATATTGTCAAACAAGCCATGGTAGATGCAGAGAGAGAGGAGTGTAGTAATAGTGATTCTGAAAACATGAGAGAACAAGGAACCGAAAAATTGACATATTTGCCCCTCTCTGCAGGCCGATATGTCACTTTCCTGTATAATTCCATACTTTTTGTGTATTATTATCTATTTAGTAAAACTGGTATGTAAGTCGTGCATGTAATGTTAACCTGATTTTGGTATTGGTTTAGGGACTCATGATGGCTATCAAGAATCCGGATGGAGCGTACTCACAGCTGGTCCGGCTTCCGACAAAGAGAGCGGAATTGAGTGTCATATTGAAGGTGTTAAAAAATCGAGCCTCCCTCCCCAATTTATTCCCCCAACACGATCCAATCCGATTCCGCTCTGTTCTCTTTACTCAACACCCAATTCCCCTCTCAAATCTCTAATCTTCCCATCAAATCCCCAATCCCACCCCCAATTTCCCCAACTTCGATCCCCTTCATCAAATCCGATCTCCTAAGTCATCACGATCCGGAATTCGACCGGAGCAAATAATACATCCGATCGAAACAAACACTACGTCCATCAGAATTCGACCGGAACAAGTAGTATTTTCGTCGAAATCCAACCGGAGCAAGTAGTACTTCCAGTCGGAAATAGTGCGTCCGTCGGAATCCGACCGGAACAACTAGTACGTCCGGCCGAAACTAATATGTCGGTTGAAATCTAACCGGAACTACAAAACACCACCATATCCGTAAAATCAAACCCCAAAACAAAACAAAACAAAAACACAAAAATTCATCCGATTCACTACAACAATCAAATCCACAAACAATCAATCACAACAACTCAAAACCAAAACCACAGCAAAACAGCAGCAATAAGTACCAAAGCGAACATTCATCTGTACTCAAGAATGCAAACATTTGAAAGGTGAAAAAATCCTATGCTCAGAACTCCGACAAGTTACATGGAAACATCGACGGGCACCGTGCACGGAGGTTCAAGTAGGGCGACAACGGAGGATGGATGATGACGAGCTTGATGTCGTAGCTCCGAAACCCTGCCTTGCCAAATATGCGACTAAACACAGGATCAGCGAGGATCGAGAGCATGAACTGCTTCAACTCGACCTCAATCGAAGTAATCGATACCAATTCGTCTGAATCTGACTCAGATGATGATGATATATTTTCGGTTGTCGTCTTTGGTTCGTCTGTGACCTCTTAATCGTCGTCGTCAACGAGTTCGAAATCGGAGACGAGAAAGCATCATCATCGCCGTTGTTGTTGTTGTGATTGTTGTGTTTTGAGGTTGAAGGCGATCGAGGGAGACGCCGACGGAGAGGAGAAGAGAAGATTGGGGGTGGGGACTGGGTAGGGGTGGGTGATACCCCGTTAAAATCAAGTTGGATGGGTGATATTTTCTTAAAAATAAGACTTCAAAGCGACATTTGTGGGAAATTATCACATATTTTAATTGAACTATATGATGGTAACTTCATCCCATCATATGATCAAGGATTGGATATCAGGATTTCATATGTTAATCTGATATTAATCGAAATATTTTGATCCGTTACGATAATTTAAGTGTGTGTTGAATATATGGATTTTGATAAAGAATGATTTTTATTTTTTTTGTGATAATGAAGTTTATGGTAGTAGTTGTGATAAAAATTAATGAGTGTATTACTTCCTCGGTCTCAAAATTTTTTCAACGGCAAATGTTTTGAGATGTAATTTAATATGATCAAACATTATTTTTTATAAAATTATTATAAAACACTAATAATATCGTTAAAAATAAGAAGGGAATACTCCAAAATATATATCGTTGTAAAAATTATAAAACAAATAGATTATAAAATATTATAAAAAGAAATTTCATTTATTTTATGACTATCAAAAAAAGTTTCAATTAATTTTAATCGGGGAAATATTTATAAGTCCAAAAAACAAAGTTTAATGGCTAGTAGTACAAATTAGACCTTTTCATTAGAAAAAACAAAAATTCAAAAATGGCATTTATTAAGAGGTGTGATTCCTCGAGATTCCAAAAAATCACGAGTTTACGCGATGAGCGGTTAGGATCTTGACTCGTCAGCAAAATATCCGGTCCTCGACCCCACCCCGACCCATTTGCCACTCCAAAAGCTGATAAATACACTAGAGGCCCGGAAATATACATGGGAGAGTAGAAAGTAATCAGGGGAGTGCCAAAATCATATGAATTTCCGACCTACAACGAATTTTTAATCTTCAAATGAAATTTGTCGGCAGGACAGCATGCACGGCACCGCGATCCGTGATACTATCATACTACTACTAGTCTAGTGTTCGTTGGATCATACGAAAATCGCCGCATTGAGTGAATACAAATCATTAACCTGTAAACATGTCTTGTGAGAGTTTTGATTATTTCGTGAAAAAATTTCTATCTGAAAAGATGTTCTAGCATTAGATTAAAATCATAAATTATTACACAAATTGATATCAGATCATTCAAAATTTAGCTAGAGTTTGAGACCTTATCTTTCTTGTTGGATTTGAGTCCAAAGATAATGGAAACGTTTTTTACAACTCTCCCATTTATTTTTCTTTATCACATTTCATTTTTCTTTTTATTTTTTTAATCACACTTTGCTTTCCTTTCTCATTTATTTTTTACACTTCACCCCCTTATTCTCTTTTTTCTTTTTCTTTTTCACAAAAATTAAACAAGAAATGAAAAGGATGAACCTCACTTAGGGGAGTGAAATATAAGAAAAATAAAATAAGGAATGAAGTGTAAAAAAAAGCATAAAAAAAAGATTTTAGTGTATTTTATCGAAAAACATATCGCATAGACCTAATTCTCATATCTCATTTCCATATTTTTTCCACATGAAAAACAGATCATCCATTTTAAAACATAAAAATAAAATAAAGACATCAAATAAGAAAATATCATCCATTGACATTTGACATTCCCTTGATTGCACTAGTAAATTGGGATTTAATGAGTGGGGGGGTTGTTTGTGGGGGCAACCCAAAAGCCAGCCTCTGATAAAGGAAGAAGAGCAGAGACCTAACACACAGTCATTGCGACAGCCAAAACCAATCCAAAAACCCACAAACACCCAAACAAAAACATTGCAACCAAACCAAGAAAGAAGAAGAAGAGGGTGTGTATTGTGGTGAGGTGAGGTGTGTGGGAGGGGGGGTGGGGCTGCAAATTTTGCCCACTCCATTTTCACCATTGCCGAACAACACCAAAACAAAGCAAATCAAAGGACCCCTCCAAGGGATACCCACAAACACCCCCAAAAAAGCAAGAGGCACCAAAAGCAAAATCTGAAAATGGCATCTCATCATCACTTTCCACCTCCCCAAATGCCAAAAATCACACCTTTTTGAGTTCCCAGTTCCCACCACAACAAGTGACCAGAAACTCCACACCCCAAATCCCAATCTTGTTATCTTCCCATCGAAGTTCCTGCCTTTTTTGCTCGTTTGGGGGTTTTGGGTTCGGGGTTTTGGGTTTTGTGATGAAAGGAGCAAATGGGCAGTGCTGGAATGCGATGATATGAGATGGGTTGATCCGATTTGGTGTATAGATAGGGTCTTTGCTTCTGGGTTTAGGGTTCGGTGATGAAAGGAGCAAATGGGCAGTGTTGGAATCTGATGATATGATATGGGTTTGATTCAATTTGGTGTAATGAAGGGGTTAGGTGGTTGCCCATCTCTTCATTTTGGGATTTCCCGTCATGTGTTGTCGCCGCCGTGGATTCTGCCGAGTTTGCCGGATATCGAGGAGGAGGGTGGTGGGGGTGGTTGGTGTGGTGAGGTGGGTGTATGTGTACTCATTTTGACCAAACCCTGATTTGCAAATCAAGGGTCGTTTTCTCTCATTCTCTGATTATTACAACAACGAGTACAACAACAACAATGTAGCCCCCCCTTTTCTTGCCCTTTTTTCTCTCTCTATAATCCCTCTATGTAAATCAACTTTTCTTTCTTTTTCTCTTTGTTGGTTTCTTTTTTTCTTCCATCTTCTTCTTCATTTGGGTTTGTTTGAAGGCAGACAGGATGAAGCCAGGCAATTTTTCTTTCCTTTTTCACAAAATGTTTACTCTCCTTTTCTCTTATTCCTTTTCTTGAAAGGAAACGCATACTCCTGTATTTGTCGTCGTTGGTGGGATTTGCACTGTGAGATTTGCTAGATGAACACCGTGGCGGGCGAAGAGGATCGATTCATCATCTACAATGTCAATGTTAGGAGATCTTGAAGAGTAATGGGTAATGGAGATTCATCTCTGTTGTATTGAGTTGATTTTGATGTGAAACCGATGATGATGTATGCTTTTCTGAATATTTAATGGGAATGAGTTGGAGAAAAAAATTGGTTTTTCTCTTGCTTACATTCTGCACTTTTTTTAGTGTTCTAGTGCTCTATATCTGGATCTGCATTTATTTTGCTATGTGCTGTAACTTCTGTTCTTGCTTTGTCTTGTTATGGGTTCTTGGAAATGTTTGAAAACTTGATTCTGCTTGAAATAGAAATCATGTCTTTGTTTACATGCTTTGTGAAGGCTCTTGCTTGGATTTGTATTGCTTTGATGCTTCAAAAGTTGCTTTCTTGTTATCTTTTCTTGCCTCACTAATTTGGCAACTTTTTGTCATATGCTTTGTTTAAGTACTGAAGATGCTCTCATCCCATTTTTAGGAAGCATCTTTCTTGTATCAAGATCTTGTAGGTTTTGGCTCATTGTTGTTCTTTTTCCATAGTTGTATGAATTAGAAAAGGAGCCATCTTTGGTGTCTTTTTGTTGGTATTAAAGTCAATAATCATAATCCAACCTGTCTTGAGTTTATAGCTATTACTACTTGGGTAGGATTAGTGTTCTTCTCTATATCGAGTTGTGCCATTATGCTTTAAGGTTTCCATCATAGGTTCGACACAATGTGTTATTGGGGTAAAGGCTTGATTTCTTTGGTCTTTATTTATGCCTTTTATGCATACCTTGAAACTTGGGTTCAAGGTATTCCCTTTGACATAGTGTGCTAACAGTTAGGCATTGGCTTGATCCGTCTTGCAGCTCTTACTAGCATGATTATACCTAAGTGAAGGGATTGAGAATTTCGTAGAACATCGAAAGAGGAAAACATGATTTAACTGGCTTGTCTCTCTGTGATTAGGCCGTGCTGAAATTCTTTGGCAAACATGAATGCCTCTATGTGTTTATGGGGCTTATGTTGAGATAGTGATAGAGGTAGTTCCTGATGCGTGTCTTGTATTAACTTGATCTTGATTAATCTCAGGCCAACAGGCGAATCTTCTCTTCATTCTACACTTTAGGTGTCCTTAAAATTTTAAAAAGATTGGCCCAAGGATTTTTGTCTTTATCATGTTGATTTGGTTGTTTTGAAGCATGAGGATGATATAAAGGATGTACAACATCCTTTATATGTATTGTAGGGTATGCTGGATCCGTGTTAAAGGTTGGTAACATGGTGTTGAATTTTTTGAGTCTTTCTTGTCATGATGGGTTTTTTTGTGAGTAGCAAACTCACTGACTCAGTATCACAAGAAGTTGGTTTCAAGTTTGTCTATGGCGAAATAGTATTCTCTCCTCGGTGAAGTTTTGTTTTTTTATATCTTGCACAAGAATGATGCTGGAATGTTACAAGTTAGTCTGCATTATAAGGCTGTCAACAAGCGGACTCGATCGTAGTTGCTAACATGCTTCAGCTGTGAACGTCAAATATGCTCGAACGTGTTGGGGCTTCTCTTAATGCCTCGCTCCAGTATGTACTGTCGGTTGGTACAGTTTCCGTGAACTCGACCTGGATGTGAATCCCCACCCTTGTAGGGTGTTCACAACGTTCATCCAAGCGATGACTTCCACTTCCATTTTTCTCTAAACTTTGAGTTCGCTGTTGTGTCTCGAGTGGGAAAACCTGTGAACGGTCTAGCATCAATGACCCAACTGCTGATAGTTTCGTTCGAGCGGTGTCATGAGCAGATTCCATCCATGTTTCCGGGTTGATCTGGCTTGAGGATAAAAGGATATGAAAGCAAGAGTGCAGATTCGTGATGAAAAAGACAATGCGGGTGGATACCAGGTATCTGATCATGTATCTAGGAGTTGACTCTCTTTATATGAATCAAGCATCATGTGATCATATGCCGATAAAGAACACATCAATGTCTGTCTGCTGGTGTATGTTTCGGTTTGCTGTCATTTCATTTTCACCTGTGAAGAATCCGTGCTTTTGGTAAAGAAAAGACACCCAGCGAAAGTGGCAACTGGCAATGGAAATGATCATGGCTGTCGGAGCTGTTATACATATTCGTTTTTCTCGAAGTCAATCGATCTGAATCATATTGAATCCTATGGCATCCTAAATCATGTTGGGACCGTCCAGGGTGGAACAGTTACAATCCCAAGATTTTGGTCGTTTTAGGTATGTCTGTAACAAATTTAAAATACAATTTGACATTTTGGGCTTACAATCCAACAACGATTCGTCGTAGATTAATACCGGACAAATCATATAGATTGGAAAGGCAACGATATTATCCGTTTTAGGCCCAAAACGATATGGTTTACAGACCCAAAATGAATCATAAATTGTGTCTCCCAACCAACGATTGTTGCCAGAAAATGAACCATTATCTTGTCTCCTCCGCAACAGATGTGGGAAATTAATACCCCACACATCATAGATTGGCTTGTTGGAGCGACAATTGGTTCACTTCCTCGCAGTTGGATAACATGGCAATGTTTAATCTGATTCTCTGTTGCATCTTTGACACAACTTTTGTGGATTGCTTCTCTTGTTGATCCGTCATACACATCGATGTTATGCTTTCTATGTCGCTCAAGCACTGGCACTAGGCATCTAATTTTCTCGGACTAAACTCCAGTACTAAGCATGATAACTTCAAAGGTAAATTGTGACATCCATCCTCGTATTAAAACCATGGATTACAAAATCCACTTTCTTTATATTTTGATATTTCATGAATGTCATATTATTTGTTGATTACTATTCAAGTTTATCCAATGACTAATGTCCCTCATCCATCACTACGCTGTCCGATGTTTTCACTCAAAACACCATGAACTCGTGAAACTTTCAACAGTTATCTGCACCTAGAGAAAAATTCGACAATATCTTCAAAATTGTCGTCCTAATCCAAAACCATAATCTTTTCATAATCCTTATCCAAACCAAAACCAAATCTAACAACTACCTAATTTTCCTCAAATATTTGTACAAGAATGTAATCATCTCCACAAAACCCTCACAAAATCCCAATTTTGATAGAATTCATCCCATTAATCACCTCCCCTTGCTAGACTGAAAAATCACTGATCATCAATGGCGAATCACAAGAATTCTCTCCCAGATGGGTCACTCTATCTAGGGTTTGATAGCTCGACCCAGTTGAGTAATCACTCTTCATTTCTCAATTCCTTTCTGGGTTTTCTTCCAATTTTGTGATGAAGAAATGGGTATGAAACAGATCATTGAATTGTGTGCTCAATTAAGGAATTTCGTGTTTTTTTTGTTATAGGTCATTGAAGGCAACTGTCCTTGATTCAAGTCTCAACATTGTAGCAACAGAGTTGATTCGTTTTGATTCTGATCTGCCTCATTACAAAACCCAAGATGGGGTCTACAGGGATTCATCTGATGATGGCAGGATTGTGTCTCCCACATTGATGTGGGTTGAGGCTTTTGATCTCATTCTTGATAATCTGTCGAAAAGTGTCGATTTTGGGAAGGTTGCTGCCGTTTCAGGAAGTGGGCAGCAGCATGGCAGTGTGTATTGGAAGAATGGGAGCTCGTCTAGGTTGGCGGGGTTGGATCCTAAGGAGCGACTCGTGGATCAACTCGGTGGGGTGTTTTCGGTTGAGGAATCGCCCATATGGATGGATAGTAGCACGACGAAGCAGTGTAGGGAGATCGAGGAGGCTGTTGGAGGGGCGATGGAGTTGTCCAGGATAACAGGATCTCGTGCATATGAGAGATATACGGGACCTCAGATTCGAAAGTTGTATCAGAAGCATCAGGAAGTTTACGAGAATACTGAGAGGATATCGCTTGTTAGCTCGTTTGTGGCGTCACTTCTTATTGGAAGCTATGCTTGTATTGATCACACTGATGGCGCAGGGATGAACTTATTGGATATAAAGCAGAGGGCATGGTCGGACAAGGCCTTAGATGTATGGTTCTTGTTTCTTTTTTGTTTATCCATTATGCTTAGTCCAGTGGATACTTATTATGTATGCACGATGTTTAGAATGATCCTGCATTTTTCTGTTTGATCTTACTTATCTTCTTTAGTGCAGGCCACAGCACCTGGTTTGCGACAGAAGCTCGGAGAGCTAGCACCTTCCTATGCAGTGGCTGGTTCTATCGCGCCATATTTTGTTGAAAGGTAAATAACATCTTGCTTAGTTGTTTTTCTTCAGCATTTCATTCTGCCCTATGTTTGCGCTTTTTGCCTAAGTTTGGGTAGGAACACAATCTCTCAACTAAAATATGACGAGCTGAACTATAATGGTCTGATCAAGGGAGACGCTTAGTTTCTGGCCAAGTACCCTTGATTCTTAAAAGTATATTGTTGCTCGTATGCTTTCTCTTTTCATGGCGGTTAATTGCTACTTGTGGATCCATACCACAGGTTTAACTTCAACAAGAATTGTCTGGTTATTCAGTGGTCTGGAGACAATCCTAATAGCCTTGCAGGTATATAGTTTCTATCTACCAGTTGATAAGTTTCTTAAGTTAGATGTATGTGTGCCTTTAGTCTCATTGTTCATTGATCATCATCCCCAGCTATTTATCAGGTCCCTTTCTATGCATCTGATTGTCTTCAGTTCGGTCTTCTGTTTACTATATAGTAAAAACTTGAAAATTGCTTTGGCGGATTATTGTCCCTTCCTATGCACCATTTACTGTTACTCTGCTAGTTGAAGACCCACCGTGATAGCACTGTGGAAAGCCTTGGTACAAATTGGCATTCCTTGGTGATTCAAGACCTTGATATAAGTTGCTGGAGACTGAAGCCCCAAAGTGAACGGTGTTCCGCTGCTTGCATGTGTTCTGTTCAAAGCATGACTGAGTTTGAGTGGGGAAAGTGATGTATTTGATTTGTTAAAGTTTGAGTTTATAGCAATTTATTCTGCAATCTTCGTACCGAAGTGTTGGTAATCTTATTGCTTCTACATTCTAACCTTATGAAATAAGTAATTTTCTACAGGTTTGACCCTGAACACTCCTGGTGATCTTGCAATTAGTCTTGGAACGAGTGACACCGTGAGTCAATACTTCATTTCGAAATAATGCTGGATTTCAAATTAACCAATATTTTGTTTTTCTTTTTTCTAATGATTTATTTTTCATACTTGTCTTATATTGTAATATTGAGAAAGTGCTTATAATACAATACGAATGCTTTGTATTCTTTGTATAATGTTTTCATGAATTAACTTTTTTTAAATGTTTTTATACTATATTTAAATAATTTTTTGTATATTGTTTACTTCTTAATAAAATTCGGTTCAAAAAATTCTTTAAAAAGTTGGATACGTGGTAAAAATAGCAAGACTAGGCAGTTCAGAGTCTTCAGACAATAGTTCAGCTAATGTGCCTCTGACATTGAACCAGGTTTTTGGCATAACTGATGAGCATAAGCCTAGTTTAGAAGGCCACGTCTTCCCCAATCCCGTGCATACCAAGGGCTACATGGTAATGCTGTGCTACAAGAACGGTTCCTTGACTCGTGAAGGTGCATCTCTCTGTTCCTGTCGCACGCTAGTGATCACATAGTATACTGCCAAATGGCTCCTTACTGACTCTGTGACCTGATTTTCATGCTAGACATACGTAATAGCCGTGCTGATAAATCATGGGATGTTTTCAACAAGTATCTGCAGGGCACCCCACCTCTTAATGGTTTGTATTATATTGTCCATCGCAAACTTGTGGTTCCATTACGTGGAGATAATAAGCTAACCGTTTCTCCTGTGTAGGTGGCAAGTTAGGTTTCTATTATAAGGACCATGAAATTCTTCCTCCTCTTCCAGGTGGGTTCATGCGATATCCATTGTCACTATATTCATTTCTGAGTAGGCTATGCTCATTCAAGTGCCATATCCTAGCAGCGCCGCATCATTCTCATTAATAAAACTTGCATTTTCTGGTTACTCCTCCCATGGTGCAACTCATAAGTTTCGTCAGGGTGTCTAATCCTGGTTGGGTGGAAAAATAACGATGCACTTACAGGATGTAACTTTTAAAGACCAACAGTGCACCAACTACACTGTACATTGTGTTATGCCCTCTATTGAGTAGTAATATCAAATGTCGTCATTTAAGTCTCTGCTGTGACTTCACAATATTTGTTTACGTGCTTTTGAAATTTTACTCTTCTCTTTGCTGCACCAGTCGGCTACCATCGGTTTATTCTTGAAAAGTACGAGGGTGACAGCACTGATGGTTTGAGTGTTACTGAGGTGACCGAGTTTGATGCCCCGTCTGAGGTTAGTTTAAGAAACATCAAAACTGAGAACTTTGCTTTTTTCTTTTATTATTATTATTATTATTATTATTATTATTATTATTATTATTATTATTATTATTATTATTATTATTATTATT